>OX596029.1:67443204-67741005 GCA_951394125.1 Epistrophe eligans | reverse complement strand
GTTTTTAACGATGCTGGCATCGCAAGTTTTGCCAAAAAGTGATGAAAAATTTTTTTGTTGAGATTTAAAAAGTGGCGTACATGGATGGAAAGGTCTTTTTACTGTCAGTTTAATGGTGAAAACCGCAACCACTAACGAGGCTTGGTTGCGGAGATATAGGGTTTCAAAGACATTTTGATTTTTAAGGATGCCGGCATCGCAAGTTTTGCCAAAAAGTGATGAAAATTTTTTTTGTTGAGATTTAAAAAATAGCGTACATGGATGGAAAGGTCTTTTTACTGTCAGTTTAACGATGAAAACCGCAACCACTAACGAGGCTTGGTTGCGGAGATATAGGGTTTCAAAGACATTTTGATTTTTAAAGTTTTTAACGATGCCGGCATCGCAAGTTTTGCCAAAAAGTGATGAAAAATTTTTTTGTTGAGATTCAAAAAATGGCGTACATAGATGGAAAGGTCTTTTTACTGTCAGTTTATTGGTGAAAACCGCAACCACTAGCGAGGCTTGGTTGCGGAGATATAGGGATTCAAAGACATTTTGATTTTTTAAGTTTTTAACGGTGCCGGCATCGCAAGTTTTGCCAAAAAGTGATGAAAAATTTTTTTGTTGAGATTTAAAAAATGGCGTACATGGATGGAAAGGTCTTTTTACTGTCAGTTTAATGGTGAAAACCGCAACCACTAACGAGGCTTGGTTGCGGAGATATAGGGTTTCAAAGACATTTTGATTTTTAAAGTTTTTAACGATGCCGGCATCGCAAGTTTTGCCAAAAAGTGATGAAAATTTTTTTTGTTGAGATTTAAAAAATGGCGTACATGGATGGAAAGGTCTTTTTACTGTCAGTTTAACGATGAAAACCGCAACCACTAACGAGGCTTGGTTGCGGAGATATAGGGATTCAAAGACATTTTGATTTTTAAAGTTTTTAACGGTGCCCGGCATCGCAAGTTTTGCCAAAAAGTGATGAAAAATTTTTTTGTTGAGATTTAAAAAATGGCGTACATGGATGGAAAGGTCTTTTTACTGTGAGTTTAATGGTGAAAACCGCAACCACTAACGAGGCTTGGTTGCGGAGATATAGGGTTTCAAAGACATTTTGATTTTTAAAGTTTTTAACGATGCCGGCATCGCAAGTTTTGCCAAAAAGTGATGAAAATTTTTTTTGTTGAGATTTAAAAAATGGCGTACATGGATGGAAAGGTCTTTTTACTGTCAGTTTAATGGTGAAAACCGCAACCACTAACGAAGCTTGGTTGCGGAGATATAGGGTTTCAAAGACATTTTGATTTTTAAAGTTTTTAACGATGCCGGCATCGCAAGTTTTGCCAAAAAGTGATGAAAAATTTTTTTGTTGAGATTGAAAAAATGGCGTACATGGATGGAAAGATCTTTTTACTGTCAGTTTAATGGTGCAAACCGCAACCACTAACGAGGCTTGGTTGCGGAGATATAGGGTTTCAAAGACATTTTGATTTTTAAAGTTTTTAACGATGCTGGCATCGCAAGTTTTGCCAAAAAGTGATGAAAAATTTTTTTGTTGAGATTCAAAAAATGGCGTACATGGATGGAAAGGTCTTTTTACTGTCAGTTTAATGGTGAAAACCGCAACCACTAAAGAGGCTTGGTTGCGGAGATATAGGGTTTCAAAGACATTTTGATTTTTAAAGTTTTTAACGATGCCGGCATCGCAAGTTTTGCCAAAAAGTGATGAAAAATTTTTTTGTTGAGATTCAAAAAATGGCGTACATGGATGGAAAGATCTTTTTACTGTCAGTTTAATGGTGCAAACCGCAACCACTAACGAGGCTTGGTTGCGGAGATATAGGGTTTCAAAGACATTTTGATTTTTAAAGTTTTTAACGATGCCGGCATCGCAAGTTTTGCCAAAAAGTGATGAAAATTTTTTTTGTTGAGATTTAAAAAATGGCGTACATGGATGGAAAGGTCTTTTTACTGTGAGTTTAATGGTGAAAACCGCAACCACTAACGAGGCTTGGTTGCGGAGATATAGGGATTCAAAGACATTTTGATTTTTAAAGTTTTTAACGATGCCGGCATCGCAAGTTTTGCCAAAAAGTGATGAAAATTTTTTTTGTTGAGATTTAAAAAATGGCGTACATGGATGGAAAGGTCATTTTACTGTCAGTTTAACGGATAAAACCGCAACCACTAACGAGGCTTGGTTGCGGAGATATAGGGTTTCAAAGACATTTTGATTTTTAAAGTTTTTAACGATGCCGGCATCGCAAGTTTTGCCAAAAAGTGATGAAAAATTTTTTTGTTGAGATTCAAAAAACAGCGTACATGGATGGAAAGGTCTTTTTACTGTCAGTTTAACGGTGAAAACCGCAACCACTAACGAGGCTTGGTTGCGGAGATATAGGGATTCAAAGACATTTTGATTTTTAAAGTTTTTAACGATTTTGATTTTTAAAGATTTTAACGATGCCGGCATCGCAAGTTTTGCCAAAAAGTGATGAAAAATTTTTTTGTTGAGATTTAAAAAATGGCGTACATGGATGGAAAGGTCTTTTTACTGTCAGTTTAATGGTGAAAACCGCAACCACTAACGAAGCTTGGTTGCGGAGATATAGGGTTTCAAAGACATTTTGATTTTTAAAGTTTTTAACGATGCCGGCATCGCAAGTTTTGCCAAAAAGTGATGAAAAATTTTTTTGTTGAGATTCAAAAAATGGCGTACATGGATGGAAAGGTCTTTTTACTGTCAGTTTAATGGTGAAAACCGCAACCACTAAAGAGGCTTGGTTGCGGAGATATAGGGTTTCAAAGACATTTTGATTTTTAAAGTTTTTAACGATGCCGGCATCGCAAGTTTTGCCAAAAAGTGATGAAAAATTTTTTTGTTGAGATTCAAAAAATGGCGTACATGGATGGAAAGATCTTTTTACTGTCAGTTTAATGGTGCAAACCGCAACCACTAACGAGGCTTGGTTGCGGAGATATAGGGTTTCAAAGACATTTTGATTTTTAAAGTTTTTAACGATGCCGGCATCGCAAGTTTTGCCAAAAAGTGATGAAAAATTTTTTTGTTGAGATTCAAAAAATAGCGTACATGGATGGAAAGGTCTTTTTACTGTCAGTTTAATGGTGAAAACCGCAACCACTAACGAGGCTTGGTTGCGGAGATATAGGGTTTCAAAGACATTTTGATTTTTAAAGTTTTTAACGCAAGTTTTGCCAAAAAGTGATGAAAATTTTTTTTGTTGAGATTTAAAAAATGGCGTACATGGATGGAAAGATCTTTTTACTATCAGTTTAATGGTGAAAGCCGCAACCACTAACGAGGCTTGGTTGCGGAGATATAGGGTTTCAAAGACATTTTGATTTTTAAAGTTTTTAACGATGCCGGCATCGCAAGTTTTGCCAAAAAGTGATGAAAAATTTTTTTGTTGAGATTTAAAAAATGGCGTACACGGATGGAAAGGTCTTTTTACTGTCAGTTTAATGGTGAAAACCGCAACCACTAACGAGGCTTGGTTGCGGAGATATAGGGTTTCAAAGACATTTTGATTTTTAAGGATGCCGGCATCGCAAGTTTTGCCAAAAAGTGATGAAAATTTTTTTTGTTGAGATTTAAAAAATGGCGTACATGTATGGAAAGGTCTTTTTACTGTCAGTTTAACGGTGAAAACCGCAACCACCAACGAGGCTTGGTTGCGGAGATATAGGGTTTCAAAGACATTTTGATTTTTAAAGTTTTTAACGATGCCGGCATCGCAAGTTTTGCCAAAAAGTGATGAAAAATTTTTTTGTTGAGATTTAAAAAATGGCGTACATGGATGGAAAGGTCTTTTTACTGTCAGTTTAATGGTGAAAACCGCAACCACTAACGAGGCTTTGTTGCGGAGATATAGGGATTCAAAGACATTTTGATTTTTAAAGTTTTTAACGATGCCGGCATCGCAAGTTTTGCCAAAAAGTGATGAAAAATTTTTTTGTTGAGATTTAAAAAATGGCGTACACGGATGGAAAGGTCTTTTTACTGTCAGTTTAATGGTGAAAACCGCAACCACTAACGAGGCTTGGTTGCGGAGATATAGGGTTTCAAAGACATTTTGATTTTTAAGGATGCCGGCATCGCAAGTTTTGCCAAAAAGTGATGAAAATTTTTTTTGTTGAGATTTAAAAAATGGCGTACATGGATGGAAAGGTCTTTTTACTGTCAGTTTAACGATGAAAACCGCAACCACTAACGAGGCTTGGTTGCGGAGATATAGGGTTTCAAAGACATTTTGATTTTTAAAGTTTTTAACGATGCCGGCATCGCAAGTTTTGCCAAAAAGTGATGAAAAATTTTTTTGTTGAGATTCAAAAAATGGCGTACATGGATGGAAAGGTCTTTCTACTGTCAGTTTATTGGTGAAAACCGCAACCACTAGCGAGGCTTGGTTGCGGAGATATAGGGATTCAAAGACATTTTGATTTTTAAAGTTTTTAACGGTGCCGGCATCGCAAGTTTTGCCAAAAAGTGATGAAAAATTTTTTTGTTGAGATTTAAAAAATAGCGTACATGGATAGAAAGGTCTTTTTACTGTCAGTTTAATGGTGAAAACCGCAACCACTAACGAGGCTTGGTTGCGGAGATATAGGGTTTCAAAGACATTTTGATTTTTAAAGTTTTTAACGATTTTTAAGGATGCCGGCATCGTAAGTTTTGCCAAAAAGTGATGAAAAATTTTTTTGTTGAGATTTAAAAAATGGCGTACATGGATGGAAAGGTCTTTTTACTGTCAGTTTAACGATGAAAACCGCAACCACTAACGAGGCTTGGTTGCGGAGATATAGGGTTTCAAAGACATTTTGATTTTTAAAGTTTTTAACGATGCCGGCATCGCAAGTTTTGCCAAAAAGTGATGAAAAATTTTTTTGTTGAGATTCAAAAAATGGCGTACATGGATGGAAAGGTCTTTTTACTGTCAGTTTATTGGTGAAAACCGCAACCACTAGCGAGGCTTGGTTGCGGAGATATAGGGATTCAAAGACATTTTGATTTTTAAAGTTTTTAACGGTGCCGGCATCGCAAGTTTTGCCAAAAAGTGATGAAAAATTTTTTTGTTGAGATTTAAAAAATGGCGTACATGGATGGAAAGGTCTTTTTACTGTCAGTTTAATGGTGAAAACCGCAACCACTAACGAGGCTTGGTTGCGGAGATATAGGGTTTCAAAGACATTTTGATTTTTAAAGTTTTTAACGATGCCGGCATCGTAAGTTTTGCCAAAAAGTGATGAAAAATTTTTTTGTTGAGATTTAAAAAATGGCGTACATGGATGGAAAGGTCTTTTTACTGTCAGTTTAACGGTGAAAACCGCAACCACTAACGAGGCTTGGTTGCGGAGATATAGGGATTCAAAGACATTTTGATTTTTAAAGTTTTTAACGATGCCGGCATCGCAAGTTTTGCCAAAAAGTGATGAAAATTTTTTTTGTTCAGATTTAAAAAATGGCGTACATGGATGGAAAGGTCTTTTTACTGTCAGTTTAATGGTGAAAACCGCAACCACTAACGAGGCTTGGTTGCGGAGATATAGGGTTTCAAAGACATTTTGATTTTTAAAGTTTTTAACGATGCCGGCATCGCAAGTTTTGCCAAAAAGTGATGAAAAATTTTTTTGTTGAGATTTAAAAAATGGCGTACATGGATGGAAAGGTCTTTTTACTGTCAGTTTAATGGTGAAAACCGCAACCACTAACGAGGCTTGGTTGCGGAGATATAGGGTTTCAAAGACATTTTGATTTTTAAAGTTTTTAACGATGCCGGCATCGTAAGTTTTGCCAAAAAGTGATGAAAAATTTTTTTGTTGAGATTTAAAAATGGCGTACATGGATGGAAAGGTCTTTTTACTGTCAGTTTAACGGTGAAAACCGCAACCACTAACGAGGCTTGGTTGCGGAGATATAGGGATTCAAAGACATTTTGATTTTTAAAGTTTTTAACGATGCCGGCATCGCAAGTTTTGCCAAAAAGTGATGAAAATTTTTTTTGTTCAGATTTAAAAAATGGCGTACATGGATGGAAAGGTCTTTTTACTGTCAGTTTAATGGTGAAAACCGCAACCACTAACGAGGCTTGGTTGCGGAGATATAGGGTTTCAAAGACATTTTGATTTTTAAAGTTTTTAACGATGCCGGCATCGCAAGTTTTGCCAAAAAGTGATGAAAAATTTTTTTGTTGAGATTTAAAAAATGGCGTACATGGATGGAAAGGTCTTTTTACTGTCAGTTTAATGGTGCAAACCGCAACCACTAAAGAGGCTTGGTTGCGGAGATATAGGGTTTCAAAGACATTTTGATTTTTAAAGTTTTTAACGATGCCGGCATCGCAAGTTTTGCCAAAAAGTGATGAAAAATTTTTTTGTTGAGATTCAAAAAATGGCGTACATGGATGGAAAGATCTTTTTACTGTCAGTTTAATGGTGCAAACCGCAACCACTAACGAGGCTTGGTTGCGGAGATATAGGGTTTCAAAGACATTTTGATTTTTAAAGTTTTTAACGATGCCGGCATCGCAAGTTTTGCCAAAAAGTGATGAAAAATTTTTTTGTTGAGATTCAAAAAATAGCGTACATGGATGGAAAGGTCTTTTTACTGTCAGTTTAATGGTGAAAACCGCAACCACTAACGAGGCTTGGTTGCGGAGATATAGGGTTTCAAAGACATTTTGATTTTTAAAGTTTTTAACGCAAGTTTTGCCAAAAAGTGATGAAAATTTTTTTTGTTGAGATTTAAAAAATGGCGTACATGGATGGAAAGATCTTTTTACTATCAGTTTAATGGTGAAAGCCGCAACCACTAACGAGGCTTGGTTGCGGAGATATAGGGTTTCAAAGACATTTTGATTTTTAAAGTTTTTAACGATGCCGGCATCGCAAGTTTTGCCAAAAAGTGATGAAAAATTTTTTTGTTGAGATTTAAAAAATGGCGTACACGGATGGAAAGGTCTTTTTACTGTCAGTTTAATGGTGAAAACCGCAACCACTAACGAGGCTTGGTTGCGGAGATATAGGGTTTCAAAGACATTTTGATTTTTAAGGATGCCGGCATCGCAAGTTTTGCCAAAAAGTGATGAAAAATTTTTTTGTTGAGATTTAAAAAATGGCGTACATGGATGGAAAGGTCTTTTTACTGTCAGTTTAATGGTGAAAACCGCAACCACTAACGAGGCTTTGTTGCGGAGATATAGGGATTCAAAGACATTTTGATTTTTAAAGTTTTTAACGATGCCGGCATCGCAAGTTTTGCCAAAAAGTGATGAAAAATTTTTTTGTTGAGATTTAAAAAATGGCGTACACGGATGGAAAGGTCTTTTTACTGTCAGTTTAATGGTGAAAACCGCAACCACTAACGAGGCTTGGTTGCGGAGATATAGGGTTTCAAAGACATTTTGATTTTTAAGGATGCCGGCATCGCAAGTTTTGCCAAAAAGTGATGAAAATTTTTTTTGTTGAGATTTAAAAAATGGCGTACATGGATGGAAAGGTCTTTTTACTGTCAGTTTAACGATGAAAACCGCAACCACTAACGAGGCTTGGTTGCGGAGATATAGGGTTTCAAAGACATTTTGATTTTTAAAGTTTTTAACGATGCCGGCATCGCAAGTTTTGCCAAAAAGTGATGAAAAATTTTTTTGTTGAGATTTAAAAAATGGCGTACACGGATGGAAAGGTCTTTTTACTGTCAGTTTAATGGTGAAAACCGCAACCACTAACGAGGCTTGGTTGCGGAGATATAGGGATTCAAAGACATTTTGATTTTTAAAGTTTTTAACGATCCGGCATCGCAAGTTTTGCCAAAAAGTGATGAAAAATTTTTTTGTTGAGATTTAAAAAATGGCGTACATGGATGGAAAGGTCTTTTTACTGTCAGTTTAACGGTGAAAACCGCAACCACTAACGAGGCTTGGTTGCGGAGATATAGGGTTTCAAAGACATTTTGATTTTTAAAGTTTTTAACGATGCCGGCATCGCAAGTTTTGCCAAAAAGTGATGAAAAATTTTTTTGTTGAGATTTAAAAAATGGCGTCCATTCATGGAAAGGTCTTTTTACTGTCAGTTTAATGGTGAAAACCGCAACCACTAACGAGGCTTGGTTGCGGAGATATAGGGTTTCAAAGACATTTTGATTTTTAAAGTTTTTAACGCAAGTTTTGCCAAAAAGTGATGAAAATTTTTTTTGTTGAGATTTAAAAAATGGCGTACATGGATGGAAAGATCTTTTTACTATCAGTTTAATGGTGAAAGCCGCAACCACTAACGAGGCTTGGTTGCGGAGATATAGGGTTTCAAAGACATTTTGATTTTTAAAGTTTTTAACGATGCCGGCATCGCAAGTTTTGCCAAAAAGTGATGAAAAATTTTTTTGTTGAGATTTAAAAAATGGCGTACACGGATGGAAAGGTCTTTTTACTGTCAGTTTAATGGTGAAAACCGCAACCACTAACGAGGCTTGGTTGCGGAGATATAGGGTTTCAAAGACATTTTGATTTTTAAGGATGCCGGCATCGCAAGTTTTGCCAAAAAGTGATGAAAATTTTTTTTGTTGAGATTTAAAAAATGGCGTACATGTATGGAAAGGTCTTTTTACTGTCAGTTTAACGGTGAAAACCGCAACCACTAACGAGGCTTGGTTGCGGAGATATAGGGTTTCAAAGACATTTTGATTTTTAAAGTTTTTAACGATGCCGGCATCGCAAGTTTTGCCAAAAAGTGATGAAAATTTTTTTTGTTGAGATTTAAAAAATGGCGTACATGGATGGAAAGGTCTTTTTACTGTCAGTTTAATGGTGAAAACCGCAACCACTAACGAGGCTTGGTTGCGGAGATATAGGGATTCAAAGACATTTTGATTTTTAAAGTTTTTAACGATGCCGGCATCGCAAGTTTTGCCAAAAAGTGATGAAAAATTTTTGTGTTGAGATTTAAAAAATGGCGTACATGGATGGAAAGGTCTTTTTACTGTCAGTTTAATGGTGAAAACCGCAACCACTAACGAGGCTTGGTTGCGGAGATATAGGGTTTCAAAGACATTTTGATTTTTAAAGTTTTTAACGATGCCGGCATCGCAAGTTTTGCCAAAAAGTGATGAAAAATTTTTTTGTTGAGATTTAAAAAATGGCGTTCATTCATGGAAAGGTCTTTTTACTGTCAGTTTAATGGTGAAAACCGCAACCACTAACGAAGCTTGGTTGCGGAGATATAGGGATTCAAAGACATTTTGATTTTTAAAGTTTTTAACGATCCGGCATCGCAAGTTTTGCCAAAAAGTGATGAAAAATTTTTTTGTTGAGATTTAAAAAATGGCGTACATGGATGCAAAGATCTTTTTACTGTCAGTTTAACGGTGAAAACCGCAACCACTAACGAGGCTTGGTTGCGGAGATATAGGGTTTCAAAGACATTTTGATTTTTAAAGTTTTTAACGATGCCGGCATCGCAAGTTTTGCCAAAAAGTGATGAAAAATTTTTTTGTTGAGATTTAAAAAATGGCGTCTATTCATGGAAAGGTCTTTTTACTGTCAGTTTAATGGTGAAAACCGCAACCACTAACGAGGCTTGGTTGCGGAGATATAGGGTTTCAAAGACATTTTGATTTTTAAAGTTTTTAACGATGCCGGCATCGCAAGTTTTGCCAAAAAGTGATGAAAAATTTTTTTGTTTAGATTTAAAAAATGGCGAACATGGATGGAAAGGTCTTTTTACTGTCAGTTTAATGGTGAAAACCGCAACCACTAACGAGGCTTGGTTGCGGAGATATAGGGTTTCAAAGACATTTTGATTTTTAAAGTTTTTAACGATGCCGGCATCGCAAGTTTTGCCAAAAAGTGATGAAAAATTTTTTTGTTTAGATTTAAAAAATGGCGAACATGGATGGAAAGGTCTTTTTACTGTCAGTTTAATGGTGAAAACCGCAACCACTAACGAGGCTTGGTTGCGGAGATATAGGGATTCAAAGACATTTTGATTTTTAAAGTTTTTAACGATCCGGCATCGCAAGTTTTGCCGAAAAGTGATGAAAAATTTTTTTGTTGAGATTTAAAAAATGGCGTACATGGATGGAAAGGTCTTTTTACTGTCAGTTTAACGGTGAAAACCGCAACCACTAACGAGGCTTGGTTGCGGAGATATAGGGTTTCAAAGACATTTTGATTTTTAAAGTTTTTAACGATGCCGGCATCGCAAGTTTTGCCAAAAAGTGATGAAAATTTTTTTTGTTGAGATTTAAAAAATGGCGTACATGGATGGAAAGGTCTTTTTACTGTCAGTTTAATGGTGAAAACCGCAACCACTAACGAGGCTTGGTTGCGGAGATATAGGGTTTCAAAGACATTTTGATTTTTAAAGTTTTTAACGATGCCGGCATCGCAAGTTTTGCCAAAAAGTGATGACAAATTTTTTTGTAGAGATTTAAAAAATGGCGTACATGGATGGAAAGGTCTTTTTACTGTCAGTTTAATGGTGAAAACCGCAACCACTAACGAGGCTTGGTTGCGGAGATATAGGGTTTCAAAGACATTTTGATTTTTAAAGTTTTTAACGATGCCGGCATCGCAAGTTTTGCCAAAAAGTGATGAAAAATTTTTTTGTTGAGATTTTAAAAATGGCGTCCATTCATGGAAAGGTCTTTTTACTGTCAGTTTAATGGTGAAAACCGCAACCACTAACGAGGCTTGGTTGCGGAGATATAGGGATTCAAAGACATTTTGATTTTTAAAGTTTTTAACGATCCGGCATCGCAAGTTTTGCCAAAAAGTGATGAAAAATTTTTTTGTTGAGATTTAAAAAATGGCGTACATGGATGGAAAGGTCTTTTTACTGTCAGTTTAACGGTGAAAACCGCAACCACTAACGAGGCTTGGTTGCGGAGATATAGGGTTTCAAAGACATTTTGATTTTTAAAGTTTTTAACGATGCCGGCATCGCAAGTTTTGCCAAAAAGTGATGAAAAATTTTTTTGTTGACATTCAAAAAATGGCGTACATGGATGGAAAGGTCTTTTTACTGTCAGTTTAATGGTGAAAACCGCAACCACTAACGAGGCTTGGTTGCGGAGATATAGGGTTTCAAAGACATTTTGATTTTTAAAGTTTTTAACGATGCCGGCATCGCAAGTTTTGCCAAAAAGTGATGAAAAATTTTTTTGTTGAGATTTAAAAAATGGCGTGCATGGATGGAAAGGTCTTTTTACTGTCAGTTTAACGGTGAAAACCGCAACCACTAACGAGGCTTGGTTGCGGAGATATAGGGTTTCAAAGACATTTTGATTTTTAAAGTTTTTAACGATGCCGGCATCGCAAGTTTTGCCAAAAAGTGATGAAAATTTTTTTGTTGAGATTCAAAAAATGGCGTACATAGATGAAAAAGGTCTTTTTACTGTCAGTTTAATGGTGAAAAGCGCAACCACTAACGAGGCTTGGTTGCGGAGATATAGGGTTTCAAAGACATTTTGATTTTTAAAGTTTTTAACGATCCGGCATCGCAAGTTTTGCCAAAAAGTGATGAAAAATTTTTTTGTTGAGATTTAAAAAATGGCGTGCATGGATGGAAAGGTCTTTTTACTGTCAGTTTAACGGTGAAAACCGCAACCACTAACGAGGCTTGGTTGCGGAGATATAGGGTTTCAAAGACATTTTGATTTTTAAAGTTTTTAACGATGCCGGCATCGCAAGTTTTGCCAAAAAGTGATGAAAATTTTTTTGTTGAGATTCAAAAAATGGCGTACATAGATGAAAAAGGTCTTTTTACTGTCAGTTTAATGGTGAAAAGCGCAACCACTAACGAGGCTTGGTTGCGGAGATATAGGGTTTCAAAGACATTTTGATTTTTAAAGTTTTTAACGATCCGGCATCGCAAGTTTTGCCAAAAAGTGATGAAAATTTTTTTTGTTGAGATTTAAAAAATGGCGTACATGGATGGAAAGGTCTTTTTACTGTCAGTTTAATGGTGAAAACCGCAACCACTAACGAGGCTTGGTTGCGGAGATATAGGGTTTCAAAGACATTTTGATTTTTAAAGTTTTTAACGATGCCGGCATCGCAAGTTTTGCCAAAAAGTGATGAAAAATTTTTTTGTTGAGATTTAAAAAATGGCGTGCATGGATGGAAAGGTCTTTTTACTGTCAGTTTAACGGTGAAAACCGCAACCACTAACGAGGCTTGGTTGCGGAGATATAGGGTTTCAAAGACATTTTGATTTTTAAAGTTTTTAACGATGCCGGCATCGCAAGTTTTGCCAAAAAGTGATGAAAATTTTTTTGTTGAGATTCAAAAAATGGCGTACATAGATGAAAAAGGTCTTTTTACTGTCAGTTTAATGGTGAAAAGCGCAACCACTAACGAGGCTTGGTTGCGGAGATATAGGGTTTCAAAGACATTTTGATTTTTAAAGTTTTTAACGATCCGGCATCGCAAGTTTTGCCAAAAAGTGATGAAAATTTTTTTTGTTGAGA
Source organism: Epistrophe eligans (assembly GCA_951394125.1). NCBI lineage: Eukaryota > Metazoa > Arthropoda > Insecta > Diptera > Syrphidae > Epistrophe > Epistrophe eligans. Next base: position 67,728,542 of record OX596029.1, on the reverse strand, counting down.
TTTAAAAAATGGCGTACATGGATGGAAAGGTCTTTTTACTGTCAGTTTAATGGTGAAAACCGCAACCACTAACGAGGCTTGGTTGCGGAGATATAGGGTTTCAAAGACATTTTGATTTTTAAAGTTTTTAACGATGCCGGCATCGCAAGTTTTGCCAAAAAGTGATGAAAAATTTTTTTGTTGACATTCAAAAAATGGCGTACATGGATGGAAAGGTCTTTTTACTGTCAGTTTAATGGTGAAAACCGCAACCACTAACGAGGCTTGGTTGCGGAGATATAGGGATTCAAAGACATTTTGATTTTTAAAGTTTTTAACGATGCCGGCATCGCAAGTTTTGCCAAAAAGTGATGAAAATTTTTTTTGTTGAGATTCAAAAAATGGCGTACATGGATGGAAAGGTCTTTTTACTGTCAGTTTAATGGTGAAAACCGCAACCACTAACGAGGCTTGGTTGCGGAGATATAGGGTTTCAAAGACATTTTGATTTTTAAAGTTTTTAACGCAAGTTTTGCCAAAAAGTGATGAAAAATTTTTTTGTTGAGATTTAAAAAATGGCGTACATGGATGGAAAGGTCTTTTTACTGTCAGTTTAACGGTGAAAACCGCAACCACTAACGAGGCTTGGTTGCGGAGATATAGGGTTTCAAAGACATTTTGATTTTTAAAGTTTTTAACGATGCCGGCATCGCAAGTTTTGCCAAAAAGTGATGAAAATTTTTTTTGTTGAGATTTAAAAAATGGCGTACATGGATGGAAAGGTCTTTTTACTGTCAGTTTAATGGTAACAACCGCAACCACTAACGAGGCTTGGTTGCGGAGATATAGGGTTTCAAAGACATTTTGATTTTTAAAGTTTTTAACGATGCCGGCATCGCAAGTTTTGCCAAAAAGTGATGAAAAATTTTTTTGTTGAGATTAAAAAAATGGCGTACATGGATGGAAAGGTCTTTTTACTGTCAGTTTAACGGTGAAAACCGCAACCACTAACGAGGCTTGGTTGCGGAGATATAGGGTTTCAAAGACATTTTGATTTTTAAAGTTTTTAACGATGCCGGCATCGCAAGTTTTGCCAAAAAGTGATGAAAAATTTTTTTGTTGAGATTTTAAAAATGGCGTCCATTCATGGAAAGGTCTTTTTACTGTCAGTTTAATGGTGAAAACCGCAACCACTAACGAGGCTTGGTTGCGGAGATATAGGGATTCAAAGACATTTTGATTTTTAAAGTTTTTAACGATCCGGCATCGCAAGTTTTGCCAAAAAGTGATGAAAAATTTTTTTGTTGAGATTTAAAAAATGGCGTACATGGATGGAAAGGTCTTTTTACTGTCAGTTTAACGGTGAAAACCGCAACCACTAACGAGGCTTGGTTGCGGAGATATAGGGTTTCAAAGACATTTTGATTTTTAAAGTTTTTAACGATGCCGGCATCGCAAGTTTTGCCAAAAAGTGATGAAAAATTTTTTTGTTGAGATTTAAAAAATGGCGTCCATTCATGGAAAGGTCTTTTTACTGTCAGTTTAATGGTGAAAACCGCAACCACTAACGAGGCTTGGTTGCGGAGATATAGGGTTTCAAAGACATTTTGATTTTTAAAGTTTTTAACGATGCCGGCATCGCAAGTTTTGCCAAAAAGTGATGAAAAATTTTTTTGTTGAGATTTAAAAAATGGCGTCCATTCATGGAAAGGTCTTTTTACTGTCAGTTTAATGGTGAAAACCGCAACCACTAACGAGGCTTGGTTGCGGAGATATAGGGTTTCAAAGACATTTTGATTTTTAAAGTTTTTAACGATGCCGGCATCGCAAGTTTTGCCAAAAAGTGATGAAAAATTTTTTTGTTTAGATTTAAAAAATGGCGAACATGGATGGAAAGGTCTTTTTACTGTCAGTTTAATGGTGAAAACCGGAACCACTAACGAGGCTTGGTTGCGGAGATATAGGGATTCAAAGACATTTTGATTTTTAAAGTTTTTAACGATCCGGCATCGCAAGTTTTGCCGAAAAGTGATGAAAAATTTTTTTGTTGAGATTTAAAAAATGGCGTACATGGATGGAAAGGTCTTTTTACTGTCAGTTTAACGGTGAAAACCGCAACCACTAACGAGGCTTGGTTGCGGAGATATAGGGTTTCAAAGACATTTTGATTTTTAAAGTTTTTAACGATGCCGGCATCGCAAGTTTTGCCAAAAAGTGATGAAAATTTTTTTTGTTGAGATTTAAAAAATGGCGTACATGGATGGAAAGGTCTTTTTACTGTCAGTTTAATGGTGAAAACCGCAACCACTAACGAGGCTTGGTTGCGGAGATATAGGGTTTCAAAGACATTTTGATTTTTAAAGTTTTTAACGATGCCGGCATCGCAAGTTTTGCCAAAAAGTGATGAAAAATTTTTTTGTTGAGATTTTAAAAATGGCGTCCATTCATGGAAAGGTCTTTTTACTGTCAGTTTAATGGTGAAAACCGCAACCACTAACGAGGCTTGGTTGCGGAGATATAGGGATTCAAAGACATTTTGATTTTTAAAGTTTTTAACGATCCGGCATCGCAAGTTTTGCCAAAAAGTGATGAAAAATTTTTTTGTTGAGATTTAAAAAATGGCGTACATGGATGGAAAGGTCTTTTTACTGTCAGTTTAACGGTGAAAACCGCAACCACTAACGAGGCTTGGTTGCGGAGATATAGGGTTTCAAAGACATTTTGATTTTTAAAGTTTTTAACGATGCCGGCATCGCAAGTTTTGCCAAAAAGTGATGAAAAATTTTTTTGTTGAGATTTAAAAAATGGCGTCCATTCATGGAAAGGTCTTTTTACTGTCAGTTTAATGGTGAAAACCGCAACCACTAACGAGGCTTGGTTGCGGAGATATAGGGTTTCAAAGACATTTTGATTTTTAAAGTTTTTAACGATGCCGGCATCGCAAGTTTTGCCAAAAAGTGATGAAAAATTTTTTTGTTGAGATTTAAAAAATGGCGTCCATTCATGGAAAGGTCTTTTTACTGTCAGTTTAATGGTGAAAACCGCAACCACTAACGAGGCTTGGTTGCGGAGATATAGGGTTTCAAAGACATTTTGATTTTTAAAGTTTTTAACGATGCCGGCATCGCAAGTTTTGCCAAAAAGTGATGAAAAATTTTTTTGTTTAGATTTAAAAAATGGCGTACATGGATGGAAAGGTCTTTTTACTGTCAGTTTAATGGTGAAAACCGGAACCACTAACGAGGCTTGGTTGCGGAGATATAGGGATTCAAAGACATTTTGATTTTTAAAGTTTTTAACGATCCGGCATCGCAAGTTTTGCCGAAAAGTGATGAAAAATTTTTTTGTTGAGATTTAAAAAATGGCGTACATGGATGGAAAGGTCTTTTTACTGTCAGTTTAACGGTGAAAACCGCAACCACTAACGAGGCTTGGTTGCGGAGATATAGGGTTTCAAAGACATTTTGATTTTTAAAGTTTTTAACGATGCCGGCATCGCAAGTTTTGCCAAAAAGTGATGAAAATTTTTTTTGTTGAGATTTAAAAAATGGCGTACATGGATGGAAAGGTCTTTTTACTGTCAGTTTAATGGTGAAAACCGCAACCACTAACGAGGCTTGGTTGCGGAGATATAGGGTTTCAAAGACATTTTGATTTTTAAAGTTTTTAACGATGCCGGCATCGCAAGTTTTGCCAAAAAGTGATGAAAAATTTTTTTGTTTAGATTTAAAAAATGGCGAACATGGATGGAAAGGTCTTTTTACTGTCAGTTTAATGGTGAAAACCGCAACCACTAACGAGGCTTGGTTGCGGAGATATAGGGTTTCAAAGACATTTTGATTTTTAAAGTTTTTAACGATGCCGGCATCGCAAGTTTTGCCAAAAAGTGATGAAAAATTTTTTTGTTGAGATTTAAAAAATGGCGTACATGGATGGAAAGGTCTTTTTACTGTCAGTTTAACGGTGAAAACCGCAACCACTAACGAGGCTTGGTTGCGGAGATATAGGGTTTCAAAGACATTTTGATTTTTAAAGTTTTTAACGATGCCGGCATCGCAAGTTTTGCCAAAAAGTGATGAAAAATTTTTTTGTTGAGATTTAAAAAATGGCGTACATGGATGGAAAGGTCTTTTTACTGTCAGTTTAACGGTGAAAACCGCAACCACTAACGAGGCTTGGTTGCGGAGATATAGGGTTTCAAAGACATTTTGATTTTTAAAGTTTTTAACGATGCCGGCATCGCAAGTTTTGCCAAAAAGTGATGAAAAATTTGTTTGTTGAGATTTAAAAAATGGCGTCCATTCATGGAAAGGTCTTTTTACTGTCAGTTTAATGGTGAAAACCGCAACCACTAACGAGGCTTGGTTGCGGAGATATAGGGATTCAAAGACATTTTGATTTTTAAAGTTTTTAACGATCCGGCATCGCAAGTTTTGCCAAAAAGTGATGAAAAATTTTTTTGTTGAGATTTAAAAAATGGCGTACATGGATAGAAAGGTCTTTTTACTGTCAGTTTAACGGTGAAAACCGCAACCACTAACGAGGCTTGGTTGCGGAGATATAGGGTTTCAAAGACATTTTGATTTTTAAAGTTTTTAACGATGCCGGCATCGCAAGTTTTGCCAAAAAGTGATGAAAAATTTTTTTGTTGAGATTTAAAAAATGGCGTCCATTCATGGAAAGGTCTTTTTACTGTCAGTTTAATGGTGAAAACCGCAACCACTAACGAGGCTTGGTTGCGGAGATATAGGGTTTCAAAGACATTTTGATTTTTAAAGTTTTTAACGATGCCGGCATCGCAAGTTTTGCCAAAAAGTGATGAAAAATTTTTTTGTTGAGATTTAAAAAATGGCGTACATGGATGGAAAGGTCTTTTTACTGTCAGTTTAACGGTGAAAACCGCAACCACTAACGAGGCTTGGTTGCGGAGATATAGGGTTTCAAAGACATTTTGATTTTTAAAGTTTTTAACGATGCCGGCATCGCAAGTTTTGCCAAAAAGTGATGAAAAATTTTTTTGTTGAGATTTAAAAAATGGCGTCCATTCATGGAAAGGTCTTTTTACTGTCAGTTTAATGGTGAAAACCGCAACCACTAACGAGGCTTGGTTGCGGAGATATAGGGTTTCAAAGACATTTTGATTTTTAAAGTTTTTAACGATGCCGGCATCGCAAGTTTTGCCAAAAAGTGATGAAAAATTTTTTTGTTTAGATTTAAAAAATGGCGAACATGGATGGAAAGGTCTTTTTACTGTCAGTTTAATGGTGAAAACCGCAACCACTAACGAGGCTTGGTTGCGGAGATATAGGGTTTCAAAGACATTTTGATTTTTAAAGTTTTTAACGATGCCGGCATCGCAAGTTTTGCCAAAAAGTGATGAAAAATTTTTTTGTTTAGATTTAAAAAATGGCGAACATGGATGGAAAGGTCTTTTTACTGTCAGTTTAATGGTGAAAACCGCAACCACTAACGAGGCTTGGTTGCGGAGATATAGGGATTCAAAGACATTTTGATTTTTAAAGTTTTTAACGATCCGGCATCGCAAGTTTTGCCGAAAAGTGATGAAAAATTTTTTTGTTGAGATTTAAAAAATGGCGTACATGGATGGAAAGGTCTTTTTACTGTCAGTTTAATGGTGAAAACCGCAACCACTAACGAGGCTTGGTTGCGGAGATATAGGGTTTCAAAGACATTTTGATTTTTAAAGTTTTTAACGATGCCGGCATCGCAAGTTTTGCCAAAAAGTGATGAAAATTTTTTTTGTTGAGATTTAAAAAATGGCGTACATGGATGGAAAGGTCTTTTTACTGTCAGTTTAATGGTGAAAACCGCAACCACTAACGAGGCTTGGTTGCGGAGATATAGGGTTTCAAAGACATTTTGATTTTTAAAGTTTTTAACGATGCCGGCATCGCAAGTTTTGCCAAAAAGTGATGAAAAATTTTTTTGTTTAGATTTAAAAAATGGCGAACATGGATGGAAAGGTCTTTTTACTGTCAGTTTAATGGTGAAAACCGCAACCACTAACGAGGCTTGGTTGCGGAGATATAGGGTTTCAAAGACATTTTGATTTTTAAAGTTTTTAACGATGCCGCAAGTTTTGCCAAAAAGTGATGAAAAATTTTTTTGTTGAGATTTAAAAAATGGCGTACATGGATGGAAAGGTCTTTTTACTGTCAGTTTAACGGTGAAAACCGCAACCACTAACGAGGCTTGGTTGCGGAGATATAGGGTTTCAAAGACATTTTGATTTTTAAAGTTTTTAACGATCCGGCATCGCAAGTTTTGCCAAAAAGTGATGAAAAATTTTTTTGTTGAGATTACTTCAGTTTAACGGTGAAAACCGCAACCACTAACGAGGCTTGGTTGCGGAGATATAGGGTTTCAAAGACATTTTGATTTTTAAAGTTTTTAACGATGCCGGCATTTGCCAAAAAGTGATGAAAAATTTTTTTGTTGAGATTTAAAAAATGGCGTCCATTCATGGAAAGGTCTTTTTACTGTCAGTTTAATGGTGAAAACCGCAACCACTAACGAGGCTTGGTTGCGGAGATATAGGGTTTCAAAGATATTTTGATTTTTAAAGTTTTTAACGATGCCGGCATCGCAAGTTTTGCCAAAAAGTGATGAAAATTCTTTTTGTTGAGATTTAAAAAATGGCGTACATGGATGGAAAGGTCTTTTTACTGTGAGTTTAATGGTGAAAACCGCAACCACTAACGAGGCTTGGTTGCGGAGATATAGGGTTTCAAAGATATTTTGATTTTTAAAGTTTTTAACGGTGCCGGCATCGCAAGTTTTGCCAAAAAGTGATGAAAAATTTTTTTGTTGAGATTTAAAAAATGGCGTACATGGATGGAAAGGTCTTTTTACTGTCAGTTTAACGGTGAAAACCGCAACCACTAACGAGGCTTGTTTGCGGAGATATAGGGATTCAAAGACATTTTTATTTTTAAAGTTTTTAACGATGCCGGCATCGCAAGTTTTGCCAAAAAGTGATGAAAATTCTTTTTGTTGAGATTTAAAAAATGGCGTACATGGATGGAAAGGTCTTTTTACTGTGAGTTTAATGGTGAAAACCGCAACCACTAACGAGGCTTGGTTGCGGAGATATAGGGTTTCAAAGATATTTTGATTTTTAAAGTTTTTAACGATGCCGGCATCGCAAGTTTTGCCAAAAAGTGATGACAAATTTTTTTGTTGAGATTTAAAAAATGGCGTACATGGATGGAAAGGTCTTTTTACTGTCAGTTTAACGGTGAAAACCGCAACCACTAACGAGGCTTGTTTGCGGAGATATAGGGATTCAAAGACATTTTTATTTTTAAAGTTTTTAACGATGCCGGCATCGCAAGTTTTGCCAAAAAGTGATGAAAAATTTGTTTGTTGAGATTTAAAAAATGGCGTACATGGATGGAAAGGTCTTTTTACTGTCAGTTTAACGGTGAAAACCGCAACCACTAACGAGGCTTGGTTGCGGAGATATAGGGATTCAAAGACATTTTGATTTTTAAAGTTTTTAACGATGCCGGCATCGCAAGTTTTGCCAAAAAGTGATGAAAATTCTTTTTGTTGAGATTTAAAAAATGGCGTACATGGATGGAAAGTTCTTTTTACTGTCAGTTTAATAGTGAAAACCGCAACCACTGACGAGGCTTGGTTGCGGAGATATAGGGTTTCAAAGATATTTTGATTTTTAAAGTTTTTAACGATGCCGGCATCGCAAGTTTTGCCAAAAAGTGATGAAAAATTTTTTTGTTGAGATTTTAAAAATGGCGTCCATTCATGGAAAGGTCTTTTTACTGTCAGTTTAATGGTGAAAACCGCAACCACTAACGAGGCTTGGTTGCGGAGATATAGGGATTCAAAGACATTTTGATTTTTAAAGTTTTTAACGATCCGGCATCGCAAGTTTTGCCAAAAAGTGATGAAAAATTTTTTTGTTGAGATTTAAAAAATGGCGTACATGGATGGAAAGGTCTTTTTACTGTCAGTTTAACGGTGAAAACCGCAACCACTAACGAGGCTTGGTTGCGGAGATATAGGGTTTCAAAGACATTTTGATTTTTAAAGTTTTTAACGATGCCGGCATCGCAAGTTTTGCCAAAAAGTGATGAAAAATTTTTTTTAGATTTAAAAAATGGCGAACATGGATGGAAAGGTCTTTTTACTGTCAGTTTAATGGTGAAAACCGCAACCACTAACGAGGCTTGGTTGCGGAGATATAGGGATTCAAAGACATTTTGATTTTTAAAGTTTTTAACGATGCCGGCATCGCAAGTTTTGCCAAAAAGTGATGAAAATTCTTTTTGTTGAGATTTAAAAAATGGCGTACATGGATGGAAAGTTCTTTTTACTGTCAGTTTAATAGTGAAAACCGCAACCACTGACGAGGCTTGGTTGCGGAGATATAGGGTTTCAAAGATATTTTGATTTTTAAAGTTTTTAACGATGCCGGCATCGCAAGTTTTGCCAAAAAGTGATGAAAAATTTTTTTGTTGAGATTTTAAAAATGGCGTCCATTCATGGAAAGGTCTTTTTACTGTCAGTTTAATGGTGAAAACCGCAACCACTAACGAGGCTTGGTTGCGGAGATATAGGGTTTCAAAGACATTTTGATTTTTAAAGTTTTTAACGATGCCGGCATCGCAAGTTTTGCCAAAAAGTGATGAAAAATTTTTTTGTTGAGATTTAAAAAATGGCGTACATGGATGGAAAGGTCTTTTTACTGTCAGTTTAATGGTGAAAACCGCAACCACTAACGAGGCTTGGTTGCGGAGATATAGGGTTTCAAAGACATTTTGATTTTTAAAGTTTTTAACGATGCCGGCATCGCAAGTTTTGCCAAAAAGTGATGAAAAATTTTTTTGTTGAGATTTAAAAAATGGCGTCCATTCATGGAAAGGTCTTTTTACTGTCAGTTTAATGGTGAAAACCGCAACCACTAACGAGGCTTGGTTGCGGAGATATAGGGTTTCAAAGACATTTTGATTTTTAAAGTTTTTAACGATGCCGGCATCGCAAGTTTTGCCAAAAAGTGATGAAAAATTTTTTTGTTTAGATTTAAAAAATGGCGAACATGGATGGAAAGGTCTTTTTACTGTCAGTTTAATGGTGAAAACCGCAACCACTAACGAGGCTTGGTTGCGGAGATATAGGGTTTCAAAGACATTTTGATTTTTAAAGTTTTTAACGATGCCGGCATCGCAAGTTTTGCCAAAAAGTGATGAAAAATTTTTTTGTTTAGATTTAAAAAATGGCGAACATGGATGGAAAGGTCTTTTTACTGTCAGTTTAATGGTGAAAACCGCAACCACTAACGAGGCTTGGTTGCGGAGATATAGGGATTCAAAGACATTTTGATTTTTAAAGTTTTTAACGATCCGGCATCGCAAGTTTTGCCGAAAAGTGATGAAAAATTTTTTTGTTGAGATTTAAAAAATGGCGTACATGGATGGAAAGGTCTTTTTACTGTCAGTTTAACGGTGAAAACCGCAACCACTAACGAGGCTTGGTTGCGGAGATATAGGGTTTCAAAGACATTTTGATTTTTAAAGTTTTTAACGATGCCGGCATCGCAAGTTTTGCCAAAAAGTGATGAAAAATTTTTTTGTTTAGATTTAAAAAATGGCGAACATGGATGGAAAGGTCTTTTTACTGTCAGTTTAATGGTGAAAACCGCAACCACTAACGAGGCTTGGTTGCGGAGATATAGGGTTTCAAAGACATTTTGATTTTTAAAGTTTTTAACGATGCCGCAAGTTTTGCCAAAAAGTGATGAAAAATTTTTTTGTTGAGATTTAAAAAATGGCGTACATGGATGGAAAGGTCTTTTTACTGTCAGTTTAACGGTGAAAACCGCAACCACTAACGAGGCTTGGTTGCGGAGATATAGGGTTTCAAAGACATTTTGATTTTTAAAGTTTTTAACGATCCGGCATCGCAAGTTTTGCCGAAAAGTGATGAAAAATTTTTTTGTTGAGATTTAAAAAATGGCGTACATGGATGGAAAGGTCTTTTTGCTGTCAGTTTAACGGTGAAAACCGCAACCACTAACGAGGCTTGGTTGCGGAGATATAGGGTTTCAAAGACATTTTGATTTTTAAAGTTTTTAACGATGCCGGCATCGCAAGTTTTGCCAAAAAGTGATGAAAATTTTTTTTGTTGAGATTTAAAAAATGGCGAACATGGATGGAAAGGTCTTTTTACTGTCAGTTTAATGGTGAAAACCGCAACCACTAACGAGGCTTGGTTGCGGAGATATAGGGTTTCAAAGACATTTTGATTTTTAAAGATTTAACGATCCGGCATCGCAAGTTTTGCCAAAAAGTGATGAAAATTTTTTTTGTTGAGATTTAAAAAATGGCGTACATGGATGGAAAGGTTTTTTTACTGTCAGTTTAATGGTGAAAACCGCAACCACTAACGAGGCTTGGTTGCGGAGATATAGGGATTCAAAGACATTTTGATTTTTAAAGTTTTTAACGATGCCGGCATCGCAAGTTTTGCCAAAAAGTGATGAAAAATTTGTTTGTTGAGATTTAAAAAATGGCGTACATGGATGGAAAGGTCTTTTTACTGTCAGTTTAACGGTGAAAACCGCAACCACTAACGAGGCTTGGTTGCGGAGATATAGGGATTCAAAGACATTTTGATTTTTAAAGTTTTTAACGATGCCGTCATCGCAAGTTTTGCCAAAAAGTGATGAAAATTCTTTTTGTTGAGATTTAAAAAATGGCGTACATGGATGGAAAGTTCTTTTTACTGTCAGTTTAATAGTGAAAACCGCAACCACTGACGAGGCTTGGTTGCGGAGATATAGGGTTTCAAAGATATTTTGATTTTTAAAGTTTTTAACGATGCCGGCATCGCAAGTTTTGCCAAAAAGTGATGAAAAATTTTTTTGTTGAGATTTTAAAAATGGCGTCCATTCATGGAAAGGTCTTTTTACTGTCAGTTTAATGGTGAAAACCGCAACCACTAACGAGGCTTGGTTGCGGAGATATAGGGATTCAAAGACATTTTGATTTTTAAAGTTTTTAACGATCCGGCATCGCAAGTTTTGCCAAAAAGTGATGAAAAATTTTTTTGTTGAGATTTAAAAAATGGCGTACATGGATGGAAAGGTCTTTTTACTGTCAGTTTAACGGTGAAAACCGCAACCACTAACGAGGCTTGGTTGCGGAGATATAGGGTTTCAAAGACATTTTGATTTTTAAAGTTTTTAACGATGCCGGCATCGCAAGTTTTGCCAAAAAGTGATGAAAAATTTTTTTTAGATTTAAAAAATGGCGAACATGGATGGAAAGGTCTTTTTACTGTCAGTTTAATGGTGAAAACCGCAACCACTAACGAGGCTTGGTTGCGGAGATATAGGGATTCAAAGACATTTTGATTTTTAAAGTTTTTAACGATGCCGGCATCGCAAGTTTTGCCAAAAAGTGATGAAAATTCTTTTTGTTGAGATTTAAAAAATGGCGTACATGGATGGAAAGTTCTTTTTACTGTCAGTTTAATAGTGAAAACCGCAACCACTGACGAGGCTTGGTTGCGGAGATATAGGGTTTCAAAGATATTTTGATTTTTAAAGTTTTTAACGATGCCGGCATCGCAAGTTTTGCCAAAAAGTGATGAAAAATTTTTTTGTTGAGATTTTAAAAATGGCGTCCATTCATGGAAAGGTCTTTTTACTGTCAGTTTAATGGTGAAAACCGCAACCACTAACGAGGCTTGGTTGCGGAGATATAGGGATTCAAAGACATTTTGATTTTTAAAGTTTTTAACGATGCCGGCATCGCAAGTTTTGCCAAAAAGTGATGAAAAATTTTTTTGTTGAGATTTAAAAAATGGCGTACATGGATGGAAAGGTCTTTTTACTGTCAGTTTAACGGTGAAAACCGCAACCACTAACGAGGCTTGGTTGCGGAGATATAGGGTTTCAAAGACATTTTGATTTTTAAAGTTTTTAACGATGCCGGCATCGCAAGTTTTGCCAAAAAGTGATGAAAAATTTTTTTGTTGAGATTTAAAAAATGGCGTCCATTCATGGAAAGGTCTTTTTACTGTCAGTTTAATGGTGAAAACCGCAACCACTAACGAGGCTTGGTTGCGGAGATATAGGGATTCAAAGACATTTTGATTTTTAAAGTTTTTAACGATCCGGCATCGCAAGTTTTGCCAAAAAGTGATGAAAAATTTTTTTGTTGAGATTTAAAAAATGGCGTACATGGATGGAAAGGTCTTTTTACTGTCAGTTTAACGGTGAAAACCGCAACCACTAACGAGGCTTGGTTGCGGAGATATAGGGTTTCAAAGACATTTTGATTTTTAAAGTTTTTAACGATGCCGGCATCGCAAGTTTTGCCAAAAAGTGATGAAAATTTTTTTTGTTGAGATTTAAAAAATGGCGTCCATTCATGGAAAGGTCTTTTTACTGTCAGTTTAATGGTGAAAACCGCAACCACTAACGAGGCTTGGTTGCGGAGATATAGGGTTTCAAAGACATTTTGATTTTTAAAGTTTTTAACGATGCCGGCATCGCAAGTTTTGCCAAAAAGTGATGAAAAATTTTTTTGTTGAGATTTAAAAAATGGCGTACATGGATGGAAAGGTCTTTTTACTGTCAGTTTAATGGTGAAAACCGCAACCACTAACGAGGATTGGTTGCGGAAATATAGGGTTTCAAAGACATTTTGATTTTTAAAGTTTTCAACGATGCCGGCATCGCAAGTTTTGCCAAAAAGTGATGAAAAATTTTTGTGTTGAGATTTAAAAAATGGCGTACATGGATGAAAAGGTCTTTTTACTGTCAGTTTAATGGTGAAAACCGCAACCACTAACGAGGATTGGTTGCGGAAATATAGGGTTTCAAAGACATTTTGATTTTTAAAGTTTTCAACGATGCCGGCATCGCAAGTTTTGCCAAAAAGTGATGAAAAATTTTTTTGTTGAGATTTAAAAAATGGCGTCCATTCATGGAAAGGTCTTTTTACTGTCAGTTTAATGGTGAAAACCGCAACCACTAACGAGGCTTGGTTGCGGAGATATAGGGTTTCAAAGACATTTTGATTTTTAAAGTTTTCAACGATGCCGGCATCGCAAGTTTTGCCAAAAAGTGATGAAAAATTTTTTTGTTTAGATTTAAAAAATGGCGAACATGGATGGAAAGGTCTTTTTACTGTCAGTTTAATGGTGAAAACCGCAACCACTAACGAGGCTTGGTTGCGGAGATATAGGGTTTCAAAGACATTTTGATTTTTAAAGTTTTTAACGATGCCGCAAGTTTTGCCAAAAAGTGATGAAAAATTTTTTTGTTGAGATTTAAAAAATGGCGTACATGGATGGAAAGGTCTTTTTACTGTCAGTTTAACGGTGAAAACCGCAACCACTAACGAGGCTTGGTTGCGGAGATATAGGGTTTCAAAGATATTTTGATTTTTAAAGTTTTTAACGATGCCGGCATCGCAAGTTTTGCCAAAAAGTGATGAATAATTTTTTTTAGATTTAAAAAATGGCGAACATGGATGGAAAGGTCTTTTTACTGTCAGTTTAATGGTGAAAACCGCAACCACTAACGAGGCTTGGTTGCGGAGATATAGGGTTTCAAAGACATTTTGATTTTTAAAGTTTTTAACGATGCCGGCATCGCAAGTTTTGCCAAAAAGTGATGAAAAATTTTTTTGTTGAGATTTAAAAAATGGCGTACATGGATGGAAAGGTCTTTTTACTGTCAGTTTAACGGTGAAAACCGCAACCACTAACGAGGCTTGGTTGCGGAGATATAGGGTTTCAAAGACATTTTGATTTTTAAAGTTTTTAACGATGCCGGCATCGCAAGTTTTGCCAAAAAGTGATGAAAAATTTTTTTGTTGAGATTTAAAAAATGGCGTCCATTCATGGAAAGGTCTTTTTACTGTCAGTTTAATGGTGAAAACCGCAACCACTAACGAGGCTTGGTTGCGGAGATATAGGGATTCAAAGACATTTTGATTTTTAAAGTTTTTAACGATCCGGCATCGCAAGTTTTGCCAAAAAGTGATGAAAAATTTTTTTGTTGAGATTTAAAAAATGGCGTACATGGATGGAAAGGTCTTTTTACTGTCAGTTTAACGGTGAAAACCGCAACCACTAACGAGGCTTGGTTGCGGAGATATAGGGTTTCAAAGACATTTTGATTTTTAAAGTTTTTAACGATGCCGGCATCGCAAGTTTTGCCAAAAAGTGATGAAAAATTTTTTTGTTGAGATTTAAAAAATGGCGTCCATTCATGGAAAGGTCTTTTTACTGTCAGTTTAATGGTGAAAACCGCAACCACTAACGAGGCTTGGTTGCGGAGATATAGGGTTTCAAAGACATTTTGATTTTTAAAGTTTTTAACGATGCCGGCATCGCAAGTTTTGCCAAAAAGTGATGAAAAATTTTTTTGTTGAGATTTAAAAAATGGCGTACATGGATGAAAAGGTCTTTTTACTGTCAGTTTAATGGTGAAAACCGCAACCACTAACGAGGATTGGTTGCGGAGATATAGGGTTTCAAAGACATTTTGATTTTTAAAGTTTTCAACGATGCCGGCATCGCAAGTTTTGCCAAAAAGTGATGAAAAATTTTTTTGTTGAGATTTAAAAAATGGCGTCCATTCATGGAAAGGTCTTTTTACTGTCAGTTTAATGGTGAAAACCGCAACCACTAACGAGGCTTGGTTGCGGAGATATAGGGTTTCAAAGACATTTTGATTTTTAAAGTTTTCAACGATGCCGGCATCGCAAGTTTTGCCAAAAAGTGATGAAAAATTTTTTTGTTTAGATTTAAAAAATGGCGAACATGGATGGAAAGGTCTTTTTACTGTCAGTTTAATGGTGAAAACCGCAACCACTAACGAGGCTTGGTTGCGGAGATATAGGGTTTCAAAGACATTTTGATTTTTAAAGTTTTTAACGATGCCGCAAGTTTTGCCAAAAAGTGATGAAAAATTTTTTTGTTGAGATTTAAAAAATGGCGTACATGGATGAAAAGGTCTTTTTACTGTCAGTTTAATGGTGAAAACCGCAACCACTAACGAGGATTGGTTGCGGAGATATAGGGTTTCAAAGACATTTTGATTTTTAAAGTTTTCAACGATGCCGGCATCGCAAGTTTTGCCAAAAAGTGATGAAAAATTTTTTTGTTGAGATTTAAAAAATGGCGTCCATTCATGGAAAGGTCTTTTTACTGTCAGTTTAATGGTGAAAACCGCAACCACTAACGAGGCTTGGTTGCGGAGATATAGGGTTTCAAAGACATTTTGATTTTTAAAGTTTTCAACGATGCCGGCATCGCAAGTTTTGCCAAAAAGTGATGAAAAATTTTTTTGTTTAGATTTAAAAAATGGCGAACATGGATGGAAAGGTCTTTTTACTGTCAGTTTAATGGTGAAAACCGCAACCACTAACGAGGCTTGGTTGCGGAGATATAGGGTTTCAAAGACATTTTGATTTTTAAAGTTTTTAACGATGCCGCAAGTTTTGCCAAAAAGTGATGAAAAATTTTTTTGTTGAGATTTAAAAAATGGCGTACATGGATGGAAAGGTCTTTTTACTGTCAGTTTAACGGTGAAAACCGCAACCACTAACGAGGATTGGTTGCGGAAATATAGGGTTTCAAAGACATTTTGATTTTTAAAGTTTTCAACGATGCCGGCATCGCAAGTTTTGCCAAAAAGTGATGAAAAATTTTTTTGTTGAGATTTAAAAAATGGCGTCCATTCATGGAAAGGTCTTTTTACTGTCAGTTTAATGGTGAAAACCGCAACCACTAACGAGGCTTGGTTGCGGAGATATAGGGTTTCAAAGACATTTTGATTTTTAAAGTTTTCAACGATGCCGGCATCGCAAGTTTTGCCAAAAAGTGATGAAAAATTTTTTTGTTGAGATTTAAAAAATGGCGTCCATTCATGGAAAGGTCTTTTTACTGTCAGTTTAATGGTGAAAACCGCAACCACTAACGAGGCTTGGTTGCGGAGATATAGGGTTTCAAAGACATTTTGATTTTTAAAGTTTTCAACGATGCCGGCATCGCAAGTTTTGCCAAAAAGTGATGAAAAATTTTTTTGTTTAGATTTAAAAAATGGCGAACATGGATGGAAAGGTCTTTTTACTGTCAGTTTAATGGTGAAAACCGCAACCACTAACGAGGCTTGGTTGCGGAGATATAGGGTTTCAAAGACATTTTGATTTTTAAAGTTTTTAACGATGCCGCAAGTTTTGCCAAAAAGTGATGAAAAATTTTTTTGTTGAGATTTAAAAAATGGCGTACATGGATGGAAAGGTCTTTTTACTGTCAGTTTAACGGTGAAAACCGCAACCACTAACGAGGCTTGGTTGCGGAGATATAGGGTTTCAAAGATATTTTGATTTTTAAAGTTTTTAACGATGCCGGCATCGCAAGTTTTGCCAAAAAGTGATGAATAATTTTTTTTAGATTTAAAAAATGGCGAACATGGATGGAAAGGTCTTTTTACTGTCAGTTTAATGGTGAAAACCGCAACCACTAACGAGGCTTGGTTGCGGAGATATAGGGTTTCAAAGACATTTTGATTTTTAAAGTTTTTAACGATGCCGGCATCGCAAGTTTTGCCAAAAAGTGATGAAAAATTTTTTTGTTGAGATTTAAAAAATGGCGTACATGGATGGAAAGGTCTTTTTACTGTCAGTTTAACGGTGAAAACCGCAACCACTAACGAGGCTTGGTTGCGGAGATATAGGGTTTCAAAGACATTTTGATTTTTAAAGTTTTTAACGATGCCGGCATCGCAAGTTTTGCCAAAAAGTGATGAAAAATTTTTTTGTTGAGATTTAAAAAATGGCGTCCATTCATGGAAAGGTCTTTTTACTGTCAGTTTAATGGTGAAAACCGCAACCACTAACGAGGCTTGGTTGCGGAGATATAGGGATTCAAAGACATTTTGATTTTTAAAGTTTTTAACGATCCGGCATCGCAAGTTTTGCCAAAAAGTGATGAAAAATTTTTTTGTTGAGATTTAAAAAATGGCGTACATGGATGGAAAGGTCTTTTTACTGTCAGTTTAACGGTGAAAACCGCAACCACTAACGAGGCTTGGTTGCGGAGATATAGGGTTTCAAAGACATTTTGATTTTTAAAGTTTTTAACGATGCCGGCATCGCAAGTTTTGCCAAAAAGTGATGAAAAATTTTTTTGTTGAGATTTAAAAAATGGCGTACATGGATGAAAAGGTCTTTTTACTGTCAGTTTAATGGTGAAAACCGCAACCACTAACGAGGATTGGTTGCGGAGATATAGGGTTTCAAAGACATTTTGATTTTTAAAGTTTTCAACGATGCCGGCATCGCAAGTTTTGCCAAAAAGTGATGAAAAATTTTTTTGTTGAGATTTAAAAAATGGCGTCCATTCATGGAAAGGTCTTTTTACTGTCAGTTTAATGGTGAAAACCGCAACCACTAACGAGGCTTGGTTGCGGAGATATAGGGTTTCAAAGACATTTTGATTTTTAAAGTTTTCAACGATGCCGGCATCGCAAGTTTTGCCAAAAAGTGATGAAAAATTTTTTTGTTTAGATTTAAAAAATGGCGAACATGGATGGAAAGGTCTTTTTACTGTCAGTTTAATGGTGAAAACCGCAACCACTAACGAGGCTTGGTTGCGGAGATATAGGGTTTCAAAGACATTTTGATTTTTAAAGTTTTTAACGATGCCGCAAGTTTTGCCAAAAAGTGATGAAAAATTTTTTTGTTGAGATTTAAAAAATGGCGTACATGGATGGAAAGGTCTTTTTACTGTCAGTTTAACGGTGAAAACCGCAACCACTAACGAGGCTTGGTTGCGGAGATATAGGGTTTCAAAGACATTTTGATTTTTAAAGTTTTTAACGATGCCGGCATCGCAAGTTTTGCCAAAAAGTGATGAAAAATTTTTTTTAGATTTAAAAAATGGCGAACATGGATGGAAAGGTCTTTTTACTGTCAGTTTAATGGTGAAAACCGCAACCAATAACGAGGCTTGGTTGCGGAGATATAGGGTTTCAAAGACATTTTGATTTTTAAAGTTTTTAACGATGCCGGCATCGCAAGTTTTGCCAAAAAGTGATGAAAAATTTTTTTGTTGAGATTTAAAAAATGGCGTACATGGATGGAAAGGTCTTTTTACTGTCAGTTTAACGGTGAAAACCGCAACCACTAACGAGGCTTGGTTGCGGAGATATAGGGTTTCAAAGACATTTTGATTTTTAAAGTTTTTAACGATGCCGGCATCGCAAGTTTTGCCAAAAAGTGATGAAAAATTTTTTTTGTGAGATTTAAAAAATGGCGTCCATTCATGGAAAGGTCTTTTTACTGTCAGTTTAATGGTGAAAACCGCAACCACTAACGAGGCTTGGTTGCGGAGATATAGGGATTCAAAGACATTTTGATTTTTAAAGTTTTTAACGATCCGGCATCGCAAGTTTTGCCAAAAAGTGATGAAAAATTTTTTTGTTGAGATTTAAAAAATGGCGTACATGGATGGAAAGGTCTTTTTACTGTCAGTTTAACGGTGAAAACCGCAACCACTAACGAGGCTTGGTTGCGGAGATATAGGGTTTCAAAGACATTTTGATTTTTAAAGTTTTTAACGATGCCGGCATCGCAAGTTTTGCCAAAAAGTGATGAAAAATTTTTTTGTTGAGATTTAAAAAATGGCGTCCATTCATGGAAAGGTCTTTTTACTGTCAGTTTAATGGTGAAAACCGCAACCACTAACGAGGCTTGGTTGCGGAGATATAGGGTTTCAAAAACATTTTGATTTTTAAAGTTTTTAACGATGCCGGCATCGCAAGTTTTGCCAAAAAGTGATGAAAAATTTTTTTGTTGAGATTTAAAAAATGGCGTACATGGATGGAAAGGTCTTTTTACTGTCAGTTTAACGGTGAAAACCGCAACCACTAACGAGGCTTGGTTGCGGAGATATAGGGTTTCAAAGACATTTTGATTTTTAAAGTTTTTAACGATGCCGGCATCGCAAGTTTTGCCAAAAAGTGATGAAAAATTTTTTGTTGAGATTTAAAAAATGGCGTCCATTCATGGAAAGGTCTTTTTACTGTCAGTTTAATGGTGAAAACCGCAACCACTAACGAGGCTTGGTTGCGGAGATATAGGGTTTCAAAGACATTTTGATTTTTAAAGTTTTTAACGATGCCGGCATCGCAAGTTTTGCCAAAAAGTGATGAAAAATTTTTTTGTTTAGATTTAAAAAATGGCGAACATGGATGGAAAGGTCTTTTTACTGTCAGTTTAATGGTGAAAACCGCAACCACTAACGAGGCTTGGTTGCGGAGATATAGGGTTTCAAAGACATTTTGATTTTTAAAGTTTTTAACGATGCCGGCATCGCAAGTTTTGCCAAAAAGTGATGAAAAATTTTTTTGTTTAGATTTAAAAAATGGCGAACATGGATGGAAAGGTCTTTTTACTGTCAGTTTAATGGTGAAAACCGCAACCACTAACGAGGCTTGGTTGCGGAGATATAGGGATTCAAAGACATTTTGATTTTTAAAGTTTTTAACGATCCGGCATCGCAAGTTTTGCCGAAAAGTGATGAAAAATTTTTTTGTTGAGATTTAAAAAATGGCGTACATGGATGGAAAGGTCTTTTTACTGTCAGTTTAACGGTGAAAACCGCAACCACTAACGAGGCTTGGTTGCGGAGATATAGGGTTTAGATTTAAAAAATGGCGTACATGGATGGAAAGGTCTTTTTACTGTCAGTTTAATGGTGAAAACCGCAACCACTAACGAGGCTTGGTTGCGGAGATATAGGGTTTCAAAGACATTTTGATTTTTAAAGTTTTTAACGATGCCGGCATCGCAAGTTTTGCCAAAAAGTGATGAAAAATTTTTTTGTTTAGATTTAAAAAATGGCGAACATGGATGGAAAGGTCTTTTTACTGTCAGTTTAATGGTGAAAACCGCAACCACTAACGAGGCTTGGTTGCGGAGATATAGGGTTTCAAAGACATTTTGATTTTTAAAGTTTTTAACGATGCCGCAAGTTTTGCCAAAAAGTGATGAAAAATTTTTTTGTTGAGATTTAAAAAATGGCGTACATGGATGGAAAGGTCTTTTTACTGTCAGTTTAACGGTGAAAACCGCAACCACTAACGAGGCTTGGTTGCGGAGATATAGGGTTTCAAAGACATTTTGATTTTTAAAGTTTTTAACGATGCCGGCATCGCAAGTTTTGCCAAAAAGTGATGAAAAATTTTTTTGTTGAGATTTAAAAAATGGCGTCCATTCATGGAAAGGTCTTTTTACTGTCAGTTTAATGGTGAAAACCGCAACCACTAACGAGGCTTGGTTGCGGAGATATAGGGTTTCAAAGACATTTTGATTTTTAAAGTTTTTAACGATGCCGGCATCGCAAGTTTTGCCAAAAAGTGATGAAAAATTTTTTTGTTTAGATTTAAAAAATGGCGAACATGGATGGAAAGGTCTTTTTACTGTCAGTTTAATGGTGAAAACCGCAACCACTAACGAGGCTTGGTTGCGGAGATATAGGGATTCAAAGACATTTTGATTTTTAAAGTTTTTAACGATCCGGCATCGCAAGTTTTGCCGAAAAGTGATGAAAAATTTTTTTGTTGAGATTTAAAAAATGGCGTACATGGATGGAAAGGTCTTTTTACTGTCAGTTTAACGGTGAAAACCGCAACCACTAACGAGGCTTGGTTGCGGAGATATAGGGTTTCAAAGACATTTTGATTTTTAAAGTTTTTAACGATGCCGGCATCGCAAGTTTTGCCAAAAAGTGATGAAAATTTTTTTTGTTGAGATTTAAAAAATGGCGAACATGGATGGAAAGGTCTTTTTACTGTCAGTTTAATGGTGAAAACCGCAACCACTAACGAGGCTTGGTTGCGGAGATATAGGGTTTCAAAGACATTTTGATTTTTAAAGTTTTTAACGCAAGTTTTGCCAAAAAGTGATGAAAAATTTTTTTGTTGAGATTTAAAAAATGGCGTACATGGATGGAAAGGTCTTTTTACTGTCAGTTTAACGGTGAAAACCGCAACCACTAACGAGGCTTGGTTGCGGAGATATAGGGTTTCAAAGACATTTTGACTTTTAAAGTTTTTAACGATGCCGGCATCGCAAGTTTTGCCAAAAAGTGATGAAAAATTTTTTTGTTGAGATTTTAAAAATGGCGTCCATTCATGGAAAGGTCTTTTTACTGTCAGTTTAATGGTGAAAACCGCAACCACTAACGAGGCTTGGTTGCGGAGATATAGGGTTTCAAAGACATTTTGATTTTTAAAGTTTTTAACGATGCCGGCATCGCAAGTTTTGCCAAAAAGTGATGAAAAATTTTTTTGTTGAGATTTAAAAAATGGCGTACATGGATGGAAAGGTCTTTTTACTGTCAGTTTAACGGTGAAAACCGCAACCACTAACGAGGCTTGGTTGCGGAGATATAGGGTTTCAAAGACATTTTGATTTTTAAAGTTTTTAACGATGCCGGCATCGCAAGTTTTGCCAAAAAGTGATGAAAAATTTTTTTTAGATTTAAAAAATGGCGAACATGGATGGAAAGGTCTTTTTACTGTCAGTTTAATGGTGAAAACCGCAACCACTAACGAGGCTTGGTTGCGGAGATATAGGGTTTCAAAGACATTTTGATTTTTAAAGTTTTTAACGATGCCGGCATCGCAAGTTTTGCCAAAAAGTGATGAAAAATTTTTTTGTTGAGATTTAAAAAATGGCGTACATGGATGGAAAGGTCTTTTTACTGTCAGTTTAACGGTGAAAACCGCAACCACTAACGAGGCTTGGTTGCGGAGATATAGGGTTTCAAAGACATTTTGATTTTTAAAGTTTTTAACGATGCCGGCATCGCAAGTTTTGCCAAAAAGTGATGAAAAATTTGTTTGTTGAGATTTAAAAAATGGCGTCCATTCATGGAAAGGTCTTTTTACTGTCAGTTTAATGGTGAAAACCGCAACCACTAACGAGGCTTGGTTGCGGAGATATAGGGATTCAAAGACATTTTGATTTTTAAAGTTTTTAACGATCCGGCATCGCAAGTTTTGCCAAAAAGTGATGAAAAATTTTTTTGTTGAGATTTAAAAAATGGCGTACATGGATAGAAAGGTCTTTTTACTGTCAGTTTAACGGTGAAAACCGCAACCACTAACGAGGCTTGGTTGCGGAGATATAGGGTTTCAAAGACATTTTGATTTTTAAAGTTTTTAACGATGCCGGCATCGCAAGTTTTGCCAAAAAGTGATGAAAAATTTTTTTGTTGAGATTTAAAAAATGGCGTCCATTCATGGAAAGGTCTTTTTACTGTCAGTTTAATGGTGAAAACCGCAACCACTAACGAGGCTTGGTTGCGGAGATATAGGGTTTCAAAGACATTTTGATTTTTAAAGTTTTTAACGATGCCGGCATCGCAAGTTTTGCCAAAAAGTGATGAAAAATTTTTTTGTTGAGATTTAAAAAATGGCGTACATGGATGGAAAGGTCTTTTTACTGTCAGTTTAACGGTGAAAACCGCAACCACTAACGAGGCTTGGTTGCGGAGATATAGGGTTTCAAAGACATTTTGATTTTTAAAGTTTTTAACGATGCCGGCATCGCAAGTTTTGCCAAAAAGTGATGAAAAATTTTTTTGTTGAGATTTAAAAAATGGCGTCCATTCATGGAAAGGTCTTTTTACTGTCAGTTTAATGGTGAAAACCGCAACCACTAACGAGGCTTGGTTGCGGAGATATAGGGTTTCAAAGACATTTTGATTTTTAAAGTTTTTAACGATGCCGGCATCGCAAGTTTTGCCAAAAAGTGATGAAAAATTTTTTTGTTTAGATTTAAAAAATGGCGAACATGGATGGAAAGGTCTTTTTACTGTCAGTTTAATGGTGAAAACCGCAACCACTAACGAGGCTTGGTTGCGGAGATATAGGGTTTCAAAGACATTTTGATTTTTAAAGTTTTTAACGATGCCGGCATCGCAAGTTTTGCCAAAAAGTGATGAAAAATTTTTTTGTTTAGATTTAAAAAATGGCGAACATGGATGGAAAGGTCTTTTTACTGTCAGTTTAATGGTGAAAACCGCAACCACTAACGAGGCTTGGTTGCGGAGATATAGGGATTCAAAGACATTTTGATTTTTAAAGTTTTTAACGATCCGGCATCGCAAGTTTTGCCGAAAAGTGATGAAAAATTTTTTTGTTGAGATTTAAAAAATGGCGTACATGGATGGAAAGGTCTTTTTACTGTCAGTTTAATGGTGAAAACCGCAACCACTAACGAGGCTTGGTTGCGGAGATATAGGGTTTCAAAGACATTTTGATTTTTAAAGTTTTTAACGATGCCGGCATCGCAAGTTTTGCCAAAAAGTGATGAAAATTTTTTTTGTTGAGATTTAAAAAATGGCGTACATGGATGGAAAGGTCTTTTTACTGTCAGTTTAATGGTGAAAACCGCAACCACTAACGAGGCTTGGTTGCGGAGATATAGGGTTTCAAAGACATTTTGATTTTTAAAGTTTTTAACGATGCCGGCATCGCAAGTTTTGCCAAAAAGTGATGAAAAATTTTTTTGTTTAGATTTAAAAAATGGCGAACATGGATGGAAAGGTCTTTTTACTGTCAGTTTAATGGTGAAAACCGCAACCACTAACGAGGCTTGGTTGCGGAGATATAGGGTTTCAAAGACATTTTGATTTTTAAAGTTTTTAACGATGCCGCAAGTTTTGCCAAAAAGTGATGAAAAATTTTTTTGTTGAGATTTAAAAAATGGCGTACATGGATGGAAAGGTCTTTTTACTGTCAGTTTAACGGTGAAAACCGCAACCACTAACGAGGCTTGGTTGCGGAGATATAGGGTTTCAAAGACATTTTGATTTTTAAAGTTTTTAACGATCCGGCATCGCAAGTTTTGCCAAAAAGTGATGAAAAATTTTTTTGTTGAGATTACTTCAGTTTAACGGTGAAAACCGCAACCACTAACGAGGCTTGGTTGCGGAGATATAGGGTTTCAAAGACATTTTGATTTTTAAAGTTTTTAACGATGCCGGCATTTGCCAAAAAGTGATGAAAAATTTTTTTGTTGAGATTTAAAAAATGGCGTCCATTCATGGAAAGGTCTTTTTACTGTCAGTTTAATGGTGAAAACCGCAACCACTAACGAGGCTTGGTTGCGGAGATATAGGGTTTCAAAGATATTTTGATTTTTAAAGTTTTTAACGATGCCGGCATCGCAAGTTTTGCCAAAAAGTGATGAAAATTCTTTTTGTTGAGATTTAAAAAATGGCGTACATGGATGGAAAGGTCTTTTTACTGTGAGTTTAATGGTGAAAACCGCAACCACTAACGAGGCTTGGTTGCGGAGATATAGGGTTTCAAAGATATTTTGATTTTTAAAGTTTTTAACGGTGCCGGCATCGCAAGTTTTGCCAAAAAGTGATGAAAAATTTTTTTGTTGAGATTTAAAAAATGGCGTACATGGATGGAAAGGTCTTTTTACTGTCAGTTTAACGGTGAAAACCGCAACCACTAACGAGGCTTGTTTGCGGAGATATAGGGATTCAAAGACATTTTTATTTTTAAAGTTTTTAACGATGCCGGCATCGCAAGTTTTGCCAAAAAGTGATGAAAATTCTTTTTGTTGAGATTTAAAAAATGGCGTACATGGATGGAAAGGTCTTTTTACTGTGAGTTTAATGGTGAAAACCGCAACCACTAACGAGGCTTGGTTGCGGAGATATAGGGTTTCAAAGATATTTTGATTTTTAAAGTTTTTAACGATGCCGGCATCGCAAGTTTTGCCAAAAAGTGATGACAAATTTTTTTGTTGAGATTTAAAAAATGGCGTACATGGATGGAAAGGTCTTTTTACTGTCAGTTTAACGGTGAAAACCGCAACCACTAACGAGGCTTGTTTGCGGAGATATAGGGATTCAAAGACATTTTTATTTTTAAAGTTTTTAACGATGCCGGCATCGCAAGTTTTGCCAAAAAGTGATGAAAAATTTGTTTGTTGAGATTTAAAAAATGGCGTACATGGATGGAAAGGTCTTTTTACTGTCAGTTTAACGGTGAAAACCGCAACCACTAACGAGGCTTGGTTGCGGAGATATAGGGATTCAAAGACATTTTGATTTTTAAAGTTTTTAACGATGCCGGCATCGCAAGTTTTGCCAAAAAGTGATGAAAATTCTTTTTGTTGAGATTTAAAAAATGGCGTACATGGATGGAAAGTTCTTTTTACTGTCAGTTTAATAGTGAAAACCGCAACCACTGACGAGGCTTGGTTGCGGAGATATAGGGTTTCAAAGATATTTTGATTTTTAAAGTTTTTAACGATGCCGGCATCGCAAGTTTTGCCAAAAAGTGATGAAAAATTTTTTTGTTGAGATTTTAAAAATGGCGTCCATTCATGGAAAGGTCTTTTTACTGTCAGTTTAATGGTGAAAACCGCAACCACTAACGAGGCTTGGTTGCGGAGATATAGGGATTCAAAGACATTTTGATTTTTAAAGTTTTTAACGATCCGGCATCGCAAGTTTTGCCAAAAAGTGATGAAAAATTTTTTTGTTGAGATTTAAAAAATGGCGTACATGGATGGAAAGGTCTTTTTACTGTCAGTTTAACGGTGAAAACCGCAACCACTAACGAGGCTTGGTTGCGGAGATATAGGGTTTCAAAGACATTTTGATTTTTAAAGTTTTTAACGATGCCGGCATCGCAAGTTTTGCCAAAAAGTGATGAAAAATTTTTTTTAGATTTAAAAAATGGCGAACATGGATGGAAAGGTCTTTTTACTGTCAGTTTAATGGTGAAAACCGCAACCACTAACGAGGCTTGGTTGCGGAGATATAGGGATTCAAAGACATTTTGATTTTTAAAGTTTTTAACGATGCCGGCATCGCAAGTTTTGCCAAAAAGTGATGAAAATTCTTTTTGTTGAGATTTAAAAAATGGCGTCCATTCATGGAAAGGTCTTTTTACTGTCAGTTTAATGGTGAAAACCGCAACCACTAACGAGGCTTGGTTGCGGAGATATAGGGTTTCAAAGACATTTTGATTTTTAAAGTTTTTAACGATGCCGGCATCGCAAGTTTTGCCAAAAAGTGATGAAAAATTTTTTTGTTTAGATTTAAAAAATGGCGAACATGGATGGAAAGGTCTTTTTACTGTCAGTTTAATGGTGAAAACCGCAACCACTAACGAGGCTTGGTTGCGGAGATATAGGGTTTCAAAGACATTTTGATTTTTAAAGTTTTTAACGATGCCGGCATCGCAAGTTTTGCCAAAAAGTGATGAAAAATTTTTTTGTTTAGATTTAAAAAATGGCGAACATGGATGGAAAGGTCTTTTTACTGTCAGTTTAATGGTGAAAACCGCAACCACTAACGAGGCTTGGTTGCGGAGATATAGGGATTCAAAGACATTTTGATTTTTAAAGTTTTTAACGATCCGGCATCGCAAGTTTTGCCGAAAAGTGATGAAAAATTTTTTTGTTGAGATTTAAAAAATGGCGTACATGGATGGAAAGGTCTTTTTACTGTCAGTTTAACGGTGAAAACCGCAACCACTAACGAGGCTTGGTTGCGGAGATATAGGGTTTCAAAGACATTTTGATTTTTAAAGTTTTTAACGATGCCGGCATCGCAAGTTTTGCCAAAAAGTGATGAAAAATTTTTTTGTTTAGATTTAAAAAATGGCGAACATGGATGGAAAGGTCTTTTTACTGTCAGTTTAATGGTGAAAACCGCAACCACTAACGAGGCTTGGTTGCGGAGATATAGGGTTTCAAAGACATTTTGATTTTTAAAGTTTTTAACGATGCCGCAAGTTTTGCCAAAAAGTGATGAAAAATTTTTTTGTTGAGATTTAAAAAATGGCGTACATGGATGGAAAGGTCTTTTTACTGTCAGTTTAACGGTGAAAACCGCAACCACTAACGAGGCTTGGTTGCGGAGATATAGGGTTTCAAAGACATTTTGATTTTTAAAGTTTTTAACGATCCGGCATCGCAAGTTTTGCCGAAAAGTGATGAAAAATTTTTTTGTTGAGATTTAAAAAATGGCGTACATGGATGGAAAGGTCTTTTTGCTGTCAGTTTAACGGTGAAAACCGCAACCACTAACGAGGCTTGGTTGCGGAGATATAGGGTTTCAAAGACATTTTGATTTTTAAAGTTTTTAACGATGCCGGCATCGCAAGTTTTGCCAAAAAGTGATGAAAATTTTTTTTGTTGAGATTTAAAAAATGGCGAACATGGATGGAAAGGTCTTTTTACTGTCAGTTTAATGGTGAAAACCGCAACCACTAACGAGGCTTGGTTGCGGAGATATAGGGTTTCAAAGACATTTTGATTTTTAAAGATTTAACGATCCGGCATCGCAAGTTTTGCCAAAAAGTGATGAAAATTTTTTTTGTTGAGATTTAAAAAATGGCGTACATGGATGGAAAGGTTTTTTTACTGTCAGTTTAATGGTGAAAACCGCAACCACTAACGAGGCTTGGTTGCGGAGATATAGGGATTCAAAGACATTTTGATTTTTAAAGTTTTTAACGATGCCGGCATCGCAAGTTTTGCCAAAAAGTGATGAAAAATTTGTTTGTTGAGATTTAAAAAATGGCGTACATGGATGGAAAGGTCTTTTTACTGTCAGTTTAACGGTGAAAACCGCAACCACTAACGAGGCTTGGTTGCGGAGATATAGGGATTCAAAGACATTTTGATTTTTAAAGTTTTTAACGATGCCGTCATCGCAAGTTTTGCCAAAAAGTGATGAAAATTCTTTTTGTTGAGATTTAAAAAATGGCGTACATGGATGGAAAGTTCTTTTTACTGTCAGTTTAATAGTGAAAACCGCAACCACTGACGAGGCTTGGTTGCGGAGATATAGGGTTTCAAAGATATTTTGATTTTTAAAGTTTTTAACGATGCCGGCATCGCAAGTTTTGCCAAAAAGTGATGAAAAATTTTTTTGTTGAGATTTTAAAAATGGCGTCCATTCATGGAAAGGTCTTTTTACTGTCAGTTTAATGGTGAAAACCGCAACCACTAACGAGGCTTGGTTGCGGAGATATAGGGATTCAAAGACATTTTGATTTTTAAAGTTTTTAACGATCCGGCATCGCAAGTTTTGCCAAAAAGTGATGAAAAATTTTTTTGTTGAGATTTAAAAAATGGCGTACATGGATGGAAAGGTCTTTTTACTGTCAGTTTAACGGTGAAAACCGCAACCACTAACGAGGCTTGGTTGCGGAGATATAGGGTTTCAAAGACATTTTGATTTTTAAAGTTTTTAACGATGCCGGCATCGCAAGTTTTGCCAAAAAGTGATGAAAAATTTTTTTTAGATTTAAAAAATGGCGAACATGGATGGAAAGGTCTTTTTACTGTCAGTTTAATGGTGAAAACCGCAACCACTAACGAGGCTTGGTTGCGGAGATATAGGGATTCAAAGACATTTTGATTTTTAAAGTTTTTAACGATGCCGGCATCGCAAGTTTTGCCAAAAAGTGATGAAAATTCTTTTTGTTGAGATTTAAAAAATGGCGTACATGGATGGAAAGTTCTTTTTACTGTCAGTTTAATAGTGAAAACCGCAACCACTGACGAGGCTTGGTTGCGGAGATATAGGGTTTCAAAGATATTTTGATTTTTAAAGTTTTTAACGATGCCGGCATCGCAAGTTTTGCCAAAAAGTGATGAAAAATTTTTTTGTTGAGATTTTAAAAATGGCGTCCATTCATGGAAAGGTCTTTTTACTGTCAGTTTAATGGTGAAAACCGCAACCACTAACGAGGCTTGGTTGCGGAGATATAGGGATTCAAAGACATTTTGATTTTTAAAGTTTTTAACGATGCCGGCATCGCAAGTTTTGCCAAAAAGTGATGAAAAATTTTTTTGTTGAGATTTAAAAAATGGCGTACATGGATGGAAAGGTCTTTTTACTGTCAGTTTAACGGTGAAAACCGCAACCACTAACGAGGCTTGGTTGCGGAGATATAGGGTTTCAAAGACATTTTGATTTTTAAAGTTTTTAACGATGCCGGCATCGCAAGTTTTGCCAAAAAGTGATGAAAAATTTTTTTGTTGAGATTTAAAAAATGGCGTCCATTCATGGAAAGGTCTTTTTACTGTCAGTTTAATGGTGAAAACCGCAACCACTAACGAGGCTTGGTTGCGGAGATATAGGGATTCAAAGACATTTTGATTTTTAAAGTTTTTAACGATCCGGCATCGCAAGTTTTGCCAAAAAGTGATGAAAAATTTTTTTGTTGAGATTTAAAAAATGGCGTACATGGATGGAAAGGTCTTTTTACTGTCAGTTTAACGGTGAAAACCGCAACCACTAACGAGGCTTGGTTGCGGAGATATAGGGTTTCAAAGACATTTTGATTTTTAAAGTTTTTAACGATGCCGGCATCGCAAGTTTTGCCAAAAAGTGATGAAAATTTTTTTTGTTGAGATTTAAAAAATGGCGTCCATTCATGGAAAGGTCTTTTTACTGTCAGTTTAATGGTGAAAACCGCAACCACTAACGAGGCTTGGTTGCGGAGATATAGGGTTTCAAAGACATTTTGATTTTTAAAGTTTTTAACGATGCCGGCATCGCAAGTTTTGCCAAAAAGTGATGAAAAATTTTTTTGTTGAGATTTAAAAAATGGCGTACATGGATGGAAAGGTCTTTTTACTGTCAGTTTAATGGTGAAAACCGCAACCACTAACGAGGCTTGGTTGCGGAGATATAGGGTTTCAAAGACATTTTGATTTTTAAAGTTTTTAACGATGCCGGCATCGCAAGTTTTGCCAAAAAGTGATGAAAAATTTTTGTGTTGAGATTTAAAAAATGGCGTACATGGATGAAAAGGTCTTTTTACTGTCAGTTTAATGGTGAAAACCGCAACCACTAACGAGGATTGGTTGCGGAAATATAGGGTTTCAAAGACATTTTGATTTTTAAAGTTTTCAACGATGCCGGCATCGCAAGTTTTGCCAAAAAGTGATGAAAAATTTTTTTGTTGAGATTTAAAAAATGGCGTCCATTCATGGAAAGGTCTTTTTACTGTCAGTTTAATGGTGAAAACCGCAACCACTAACGAGGCTTGGTTGCGGAGATATAGGGTTTCAAAGACATTTTGATTTTTAAAGTTTTCAACGATGCCGGCATCGCAAGTTTTGCCAAAAAGTGATGAAAAATTTTTTTGTTTAGATTTAAAAAATGGCGAACATGGATGGAAAGGTCTTTTTACTGTCAGTTTAATGGTGAAAACCGCAACCACTAACGAGGCTTGGTTGCGGAGATATAGGGTTTCAAAGACATTTTGATTTTTAAAGTTTTTAACGATGCCGCAAGTTTTGCCAAAAAGTGATGAAAAATTTTTTTGTTGAGATTTAAAAAATGGCGTACATGGATGGAAAGGTCTTTTTACTGTCAGTTTAACGGTGAAAACCGCAACCACTAACGAGGCTTGGTTGCGGAGATATAGGGTTTCAAAGATATTTTGATTTTTAAAGTTTTTAACGATGCCGGCATCGCAAGTTTTGCCAAAAAGTGATGAATAATTTTTTTTAGATTTAAAAAATGGCGAACATGGATGGAAAGGTCTTTTTACTGTCAGTTTAATGGTGAAAACCGCAACCACTAACGAGGCTTGGTTGCGGAGATATAGGGTTTCAAAGACATTTTGATTTTTAAAGTTTTTAACGATGCCGGCATCGCAAGTTTTGCCAAAAAGTGATGAAAAATTTTTTTGTTGAGATTTAAAAAATGGCGTACATGGATGGAAAGGTCTTTTTACTGTCAGTTTAACGGTGAAAACCGCAACCACTAACGAGGCTTGGTTGCGGAGATATAGGGTTTCAAAGACATTTTGATTTTTAAAGTTTTTAACGATGCCGGCATCGCAAGTTTTGCCAAAAAGTGATGAAAAATTTTTTTGTTGAGATTTAAAAAATGGCGTCCATTCATGGAAAGGTCTTTTTACTGTCAGTTTAATGGTGAAAACCGCAACCACTAACGAGGCTTGGTTGCGGAGATATAGGGATTCAAAGACATTTTGATTTTTAAAGTTTTTAACGATCCGGCATCGCAAGTTTTGCCAAAAAGTGATGAAAAATTTTTTTGTTGAGATTTAAAAAATGGCGTACATGGATGGAAAGGTCTTTTTACTGTCAGTTTAACGGTGAAAACCGCAACCACTAACGAGGCTTGGTTGCGGAGATATAGGGTTTCAAAGACATTTTGATTTTTAAAGTTTTTAACGATGCCGGCATCGCAAGTTTTGCCAAAAAGTGATGAAAAATTTTTTTGTTGAGATTTAAAAAATGGCGTCCATTCATGGAAAGGTCTTTTTACTGTCAGTTTAATGGTGAAAACCGCAACCACTAACGAGGCTTGGTTGCGGAGATATAGGGTTTCAAAGACATTTTGATTTTTAAAGTTTTTAACGATGCCGGCATCGCAAGTTTTGCCAAAAAGTGATGAAAAATTTTTTTTAGATTTAAAAAATGGCGAACATGGATGGAAAGGTCTTTTTACTGTCAGTTTAATGGTGAAAACCGCAACCACTAACGAGGCTTGGTTGCGGAGATATAGGGATTCAAAGACATTTTGATTTTTAAAGTTTTTAACGATGCCGGCATCGCAAGTTTTGCCAAAAAGTGATGAAAATTCTTTTTGTTGAGATTTAAAAAATGGCGTCCATTCATGGAAAGGTCTTTTTACTGTCAGTTTAATGGTGAAAACCGCAACCACTAACGAGGCTTGGTTGCGGAGATATAGGGTTTCAAAGACATTTTGATTTTTAAAGTTTTTAACGATGCCGGCATCGCAAGTTTTGCCAAAAAGTGATGAAAAATTTTTTTGTTTAGATTTAAAAAATGGCGAACATGGATGGAAAGGTCTTTTTACTGTCAGTTTAATGGTGAAAACCGCAACCACTAACGAGGCTTGGTTGCGGAGATATAGGGTTTCAAAGACATTTTGATTTTTAAAGTTTTTAACGATGCCGGCATCGCAAGTTTTGCCAAAAAGTGATGAAAAATTTTTTTGTTTAGATTTAAAAAATGGCGAACATGGATGGAAAGGTCTTTTTACTGTCAGTTTAATGGTGAAAACCGCAACCACTAACGAGGCTTGGTTGCGGAGATATAGGGATTCAAAGACATTTTGATTTTTAAAGTTTTTAACGATCCGGCATCGCAAGTTTTGCCGAAAAGTGATGAAAAATTTTTTTGTTGAGATTTAAAAAATGGCGTACATGGATGGAAAGGTCTTTTTACTGTCAGTTTAACGGTGAAAACCGCAACCACTAACGAGGCTTGGTTGCGGAGATATAGGGTTTCAAAGACATTTTGATTTTTAAAGTTTTTAACGATGCCGGCATCGCAAGTTTTGCCAAAAAGTGATGAAAAATTTTTTTGTTTAGATTTAAAAAATGGCGAACATGGATGGAAAGGTCTTTTTACTGTCAGTTTAATGGTGAAAACCGCAACCACTAACGAGGCTTGGTTGCGGAGATATAGGGTTTCAAAGACATTTTGATTTTTAAAGTTTTTAACGATGCCGCAAGTTTTGCCAAAAAGTGATGAAAAATTTTTTTGTTGAGATTTAAAAAATGGCGTACATGGATGGAAAGGTCTTTTTACTGTCAGTTTAACGGTGAAAACCGCAACCACTAACGAGGCTTGGTTGCGGAGATATAGGGTTTCAAAGACATTTTGATTTTTAAAGTTTTTAACGATCCGGCATCGCAAGTTTTGCCGAAAAGTGATGAAAAATTTTTTTGTTGAGATTTAAAAAATGGCGTACATGGATGGAAAGGTCTTTTTGCTGTCAGTTTAACGGTGAAAACCGCAACCACTAACGAGGCTTGGTTGCGGAGATATAGGGTTTCAAAGACATTTTGATTTTTAAAGTTTTTAACGATGCCGGCATCGCAAGTTTTGCCAAAAAGTGATGAAAATTTTTTTTGTTGAGATTTAAAAAATGGCGAACATGGATGGAAAGGTCTTTTTACTGTCAGTTTAATGGTGAAAACCGCAACCACTAACGAGGCTTGGTTGCGGAGATATAGGGTTTCAAAGACATTTTGATTTTTAAAGATTTAACGATCCGGCATCGCAAGTTTTGCCAAAAAGTGATGAAAATTTTTTTTGTTGAGATTTAAAAAATGGCGTACATGGATGGAAAGGTTTTTTTACTGTCAGTTTAATGGTGAAAACCGCAACCACTAACGAGGCTTGGTTGCGGAGATATAGGGATTCAAAGACATTTTGATTTTTAAAGTTTTTAACGATGCCGGCATCGCAAGTTTTGCCAAAAAGTGATGAAAAATTTGTTTGTTGAGATTTAAAAAATGGCGTACATGGATGGAAAGGTCTTTTTACTGTCAGTTTAACGGTGAAAACCGCAACCACTAACGAGGCTTGGTTGCGGAGATATAGGGATTCAAAGACATTTTGATTTTTAAAGTTTTTAACGATGCCGTCATCGCAAGTTTTGCCAAAAAGTGATGAAAATTCTTTTTGTTGAGATTTAAAAAATGGCGTACATGGATGGAAAGTTCTTTTTACTGTCAGTTTAATAGTGAAAACCGCAACCACTGACGAGGCTTGGTTGCGGAGATATAGGGTTTCAAAGATATTTTGATTTTTAAAGTTTTTAACGATGCCGGCATCGCAAGTTTTGCCAAAAAGTGATGAAAAATTTTTTTGTTGAGATTTTAAAAATGGCGTCCATTCATGGAAAGGTCTTTTTACTGTCAGTTTAATGGTGAAAACCGCAACCACTAACGAGGCTTGGTTGCGGAGATATAGGGATTCAAAGACATTTTGATTTTTAAAGTTTTTAACGATCCGGCATCGCAAGTTTTGCCAAAAAGTGATGAAAAATTTTTTTGTTGAGATTTAAAAAATGGCGTACATGGATGGAAAGGTCTTTTTACTGTCAGTTTAACGGTGAAAACCGCAACCACTAACGAGGCTTGGTTGCGGAGATATAGGGTTTCAAAGACATTTTGATTTTTAAAGTTTTTAACGATGCCGGCATCGCAAGTTTTGCCAAAAAGTGATGAAAAATTTTTTTTAGATTTAAAAAATGGCGAACATGGATGGAAAGGTCTTTTTACTGTCAGTTTAATGGTGAAAACCGCAACCACTAACGAGGCTTGGTTGCGGAGATATAGGGATTCAAAGACATTTTGATTTTTAAAGTTTTTAACGATGCCGGCATCGCAAGTTTTGCCAAAAAGTGATGAAAATTCTTTTTGTTGAGATTTAAAAAATGGCGTACATGGATGGAAAGTTCTTTTTACTGTCAGTTTAATAGTGAAAACCGCAACCACTGACGAGGCTTGGTTGCGGAGATATAGGGTTTCAAAGATATTTTGATTTTTAAAGTTTTTAACGATGCCGGCATCGCAAGTTTTGCCAAAAAGTGATGAAAAATTTTTTTGTTGAGATTTTAAAAATGGCGTCCATTCATGGAAAGGTCTTTTTACTGTCAGTTTAATGGTGAAAACCGCAACCACTAACGAGGCTTGGTTGCGGAGATATAGGGATTCAAAGACATTTTGATTTTTAAAGTTTTTAACGATGCCGGCATCGCAAGTTTTGCCAAAAAGTGATGAAAAATTTTTTTGTTGAGATTTAAAAAATGGCGTACATGGATGGAAAGGTCTTTTTACTGTCAGTTTAACGGTGAAAACCGCAACCACTAACGAGGCTTGGTTGCGGAGATATAGGGTTTCAAAGACATTTTGATTTTTAAAGTTTTTAACGATGCCGGCATCGCAAGTTTTGCCAAAAAGTGATGAAAAATTTTTTTGTTGAGATTTAAAAAATGGCGTCCATTCATGGAAAGGTCTTTTTACTGTCAGTTTAATGGTGAAAACCGCAACCACTAACGAGGCTTGGTTGCGGAGATATAGGGATTCAAAGACATTTTGATTTTTAAAGTTTTTAACGATCCGGCATCGCAAGTTTTGCCAAAAAGTGATGAAAAATTTTTTTGTTGAGATTTAAAAAATGGCGTACATGGATGGAAAGGTCTTTTTACTGTCAGTTTAACGGTGAAAACCGCAACCACTAACGAGGCTTGGTTGCGGAGATATAGGGTTTCAAAGACATTTTGATTTTTAAAGTTTTTAACGATGCCGGCATCGCAAGTTTTGCCAAAAAGTGATGAAAATTTTTTTTGTTGAGATTTAAAAAATGGCGTCCATTCATGGAAAGGTCTTTTTACTGTCAGTTTAATGGTGAAAACCGCAACCACTAACGAGGCTTGGTTGCGGAGATATAGGGTTTCAAAGACATTTTGATTTTTAAAGTTTTTAACGATGCCGGCATCGCAAGTTTTGCCAAAAAGTGATGAAAAATTTTTTTGTTGAGATTTAAAAAATGGCGTACATGGATGGAAAGGTCTTTTTACTGTCAGTTTAATGGTGAAAACCGCAACCACTAACGAGGCTTGGTTGCGGAGATATAGGGTTTCAAAGACATTTTGATTTTTAAAGTTTTTAACGATGCCGGCATCGCAAGTTTTGCCAAAAAGTGATGAAAAATTTTTGTGTTGAGATTTAAAAAATGGCGTACATGGATGAAAAGGTCTTTTTACTGTCAGTTTAATGGTGAAAACCGCAACCACTAACGAGGATTGGTTGCGGAAATATAGGGTTTCAAAGACATTTTGATTTTTAAAGTTTTCAACGATGCCGGCATCGCAAGTTTTGCCAAAAAGTGATGAAAAATTTTTTTGTTGAGATTTAAAAAATGGCGTCCATTCATGGAAAGGTCTTTTTACTGTCAGTTTAATGGTGAAAACCGCAACCACTAACGAGGCTTGGTTGCGGAGATATAGGGTTTCAAAGACATTTTGATTTTTAAAGTTTTCAACGATGCCGGCATCGCAAGTTTTGCCAAAAAGTGATGAAAAATTTTTTTGTTTAGATTTAAAAAATGGCGAACATGGATGGAAAGGTCTTTTTACTGTCAGTTTAATGGTGAAAACCGCAACCACTAACGAGGCTTGGTTGCGGAGATATAGGGTTTCAAAGACATTTTGATTTTTAAAGTTTTTAACGATGCCGCAAGTTTTGCCAAAAAGTGATGAAAAATTTTTTTGTTGAGATTTAAAAAATGGCGTACATGGATGGAAAGGTCTTTTTACTGTCAGTTTAACGGTGAAAACCGCAACCACTAAC
Organism: Epistrophe eligans; assembly: GCA_951394125.1. Lineage (NCBI taxonomy): Eukaryota > Metazoa > Arthropoda > Insecta > Diptera > Syrphidae > Epistrophe > Epistrophe eligans. The sequence continues at coordinate 67,692,355 of OX596029.1, read as the reverse complement.
GAGGCTTGGTTGCGGAGATATAGGGTTTCAAAGATATTTTGATTTTTAAAGTTTTTAACGATGCCGGCATCGCAAGTTTTGCCAAAAAGTGATGAATAATTTTTTTTAGATTTAAAAAATGGCGAACATGGATGGAAAGGTCTTTTTACTGTCAGTTTAATGGTGAAAACCGCAACCACTAACGAGGCTTGGTTGCGGAGATATAGGGTTTCAAAGACATTTTGATTTTTAAAGTTTTTAACGATGCCGGCATCGCAAGTTTTGCCAAAAAGTGATGAAAAATTTTTTTGTTGAGATTTAAAAAATGGCGTACATGGATGGAAAGGTCTTTTTACTGTCAGTTTAACGGTGAAAACCGCAACCACTAACGAGGCTTGGTTGCGGAGATATAGGGTTTCAAAGACATTTTGATTTTTAAAGTTTTTAACGATGCCGGCATCGCAAGTTTTGCCAAAAAGTGATGAAAAATTTTTTTGTTGAGATTTAAAAAATGGCGTCCATTCATGGAAAGGTCTTTTTACTGTCAGTTTAATGGTGAAAACCGCAACCACTAACGAGGCTTGGTTGCGGAGATATAGGGATTCAAAGACATTTTGATTTTTAAAGTTTTTAACGATCCGGCATCGCAAGTTTTGCCAAAAAGTGATGAAAAATTTTTTTGTTGAGATTTAAAAAATGGCGTACATGGATGGAAAGGTCTTTTTACTGTCAGTTTAACGGTGAAAACCGCAACCACTAACGAGGCTTGGTTGCGGAGATATAGGGTTTCAAAGACATTTTGATTTTTAAAGTTTTTAACGATGCCGGCATCGCAAGTTTTGCCAAAAAGTGATGAAAAATTTTTTTGTTGAGATTTAAAAAATGGCGTCCATTCATGGAAAGGTCTTTTTACTGTCAGTTTAATGGTGAAAACCGCAACCACTAACGAGGCTTGGTTGCGGAGATATAGGGTTTCAAAGACATTTTGATTTTTAAAGTTTTTAACGATGCCGGCATCGCAAGTTTTGCCAAAAAGTGATGAAAAATTTTTTTGTTGAGATTTAAAAAATGGCGTACATGGATGAAAAGGTCTTTTTACTGTCAGTTTAATGGTGAAAACCGCAACCACTAACGAGGATTGGTTGCGGAGATATAGGGTTTCAAAGACATTTTGATTTTTAAAGTTTTCAACGATGCCGGCATCGCAAGTTTTGCCAAAAAGTGATGAAAAATTTTTTTGTTGAGATTTAAAAAATGGCGTCCATTCATGGAAAGGTCTTTTTACTGTCAGTTTAATGGTGAAAACCGCAACCACTAACGAGGCTTGGTTGCGGAGATATAGGGTTTCAAAGACATTTTGATTTTTAAAGTTTTTAACGATGCCGGCATCGCAAGTTTTGCCAAAAAGTGATGAAAAATTTTTTTGTTTAGATTTAAAAAATGGCGAACATGGATGGAAAGGTCTTTTTACTGTCAGTTTAATGGTGAAAACCGCAACCACTAACGAGGCTTGGTTGCGGAGATATAGGGTTTCAAAGACATTTTGATTTTTAAAGTTTTTAACGATGCCGCAAGTTTTGCCAAAAAGTGATGAAAAATTTTTTTGTTGAGATTTAAAAAATGGCGTACATGGATGGAAAGGTCTTTTTACTGTCAGTTTAACGGTGAAAACCGCAACCACTAACGAGGCTTGGTTGCGGAGATATAGGGTTTCAAAGACATTTTGATTTTTAAAGTTTTTAACGATGCCGGCATCGCAAGTTTTGCCAAAAAGTGATGAAAAATTTTTTTTAGATTTAAAAAATGGCGAACATGGATGGAAAGGTCTTTTTACTGTCAGTTTAATGGTGAAAACCGCAACCAATAACGAGGCTTGGTTGCGGAGATATAGGGTTTCAAAGACATTTTGATTTTTAAAGTTTTTAACGATGCCGGCATCGCAAGTTTTGCCAAAAAGTGATGAAAAATTTTTTTGTTGAGATTTAAAAAATGGCGTACATGGATGGAAAGGTCTTTTTACTGTCAGTTTAACGGTGAAAACCGCAACCACTAACGAGGCTTGGTTGCGGAGATATAGGGTTTCAAAGACATTTTGATTTTTAAAGTTTTTAACGATGCCGGCATCGCAAGTTTTGCCAAAAAGTGATGAAAAATTTTTTTTGTGAGATTTAAAAAATGGCGTCCATTCATGGAAAGGTCTTTTTACTGTCAGTTTAATGGTGAAAACCGCAACCACTAACGAGGCTTGGTTGCGGAGATATAGGGATTCAAAGACATTTTGATTTTTAAAGTTTTTAACGATCCGGCATCGCAAGTTTTGCCAAAAAGTGATGAAAAATTTTTTTGTTGAGATTTAAAAAATGGCGTACATGGATGGAAAGGTCTTTTTACTGTCAGTTTAACGGTGAAAACCGCAACCACTAACGAGGCTTGGTTGCGGAGATATAGGGTTTCAAAGACATTTTGATTTTTAAAGTTTTTAACGATGCCGGCATCGCAAGTTTTGCCAAAAAGTGATGAAAAATTTTTTTGTTGAGATTTAAAAAATGGCGTCCATTCATGGAAAGGTCTTTTTACTGTCAGTTTAATGGTGAAAACCGCAACCACTAACGAGGCTTGGTTGCGGAGATATAGGGTTTCAAAAACATTTTGATTTTTAAAGTTTTTAACGATGCCGGCATCGCAAGTTTTGCCAAAAAGTGATGAAAAATTTTTTTGTTGAGATTTAAAAAATGGCGTACATGGATGGAAAGGTCTTTTTACTGTCAGTTTAACGGTGAAAACCGCAACCACTAACGAGGCTTGGTTGCGGAGATATAGGGTTTCAAAGACATTTTGATTTTTAAAGTTTTTAACGATGCCGGCATCGCAAGTTTTGCCAAAAAGTGATGAAAAATTTTTTGTTGAGATTTAAAAAATGGCGTACATGGATGGAAAGGTCTTTTTACTGTCAGTTTAACGGTGAAAACCGCAACCACTAACGAGGCTTGGTTGCGGAGATATAGGGTTTAGATTTAAAAAATGGCGTACATGGATGGAAAGGTCTTTTTACTGTCAGTTTAATGGTGAAAACCGCAACCACTAACGAGGCTTGGTTGCGGAGATATAGGGTTTCAAAGACATTTTGATTTTTAAAGTTTTTAACGATGCCGGCATCGCAAGTTTTGCCAAAAAGTGATGAAAAATTTTTTTGTTTAGATTTAAAAAATGGCGAACATGGATGGAAAGGTCTTTTTACTGTCAGTTTAATGGTGAAAACCGCAACCACTAACGAGGCTTGGTTGCGGAGATATAGGGATTCAAAGACATTTTGATTTTTAAAGTTTTTAACGATCCGGCATCGCAAGTTTTGCCGAAAAGTGATGAAAAATTTTTTTGTTGAGATTTAAAAAATGGCGTACATGGATGGAAAGGTCTTTTTACTGTCAGTTTAACGGTGAAAACCGCAACCACTAACGAGGCTTGGTTGCGGAGATATAGGGTTTAGATTTAAAAAATGGCGTACATGGATGGAAAGGTCTTTTTACTGTCAGTTTAATGGTGAAAACCGCAACCACTAACGAGGCTTGGTTGCGGAGATATAGGGTTTCAAAGACATTTTGATTTTTAAAGTTTTTAACGATGCCGGCATCGCAAGTTTTGCCAAAAAGTGATGAAAAATTTTTTTGTTTAGATTTAAAAAATGGCGAACATGGATGGAAAGGTCTTTTTACTGTCAGTTTAATGGTGAAAACCGCAACCACTAACGAGGCTTGGTTGCGGAGATATAGGGTTTCAAAGACATTTTGATTTTTAAAGTTTTTAACGATGCCGGCATCGCAAGTTTTGCCAAAAAGTGATGAAAAATTTTTTTGTTTAGATTTAAAAAATGGCGAACATGGATGGAAAGGTCTTTTTACTGTCAGTTTAATGGTGAAAACCGCAACCACTAACGAGGCTTGGTTGCGGAGATATAGGGATTCAAAGACATTTTGATTTTTAAAGTTTTTAACGATCCGGCATCGCAAGTTTTGCCGAAAAGTGATGAAAAATTTTTTTGTTGAGATTTAAAAAATGGCGTACATGGATGGAAAGGTCTTTTTACTGTCAGTTTAACGGTGAAAACCGCAACCACTAACGAGGCTTGGTTGCGGAGATATAGGGTTTAGATTTAAAAAATGGCGTACATGGATGGAAAGGTCTTTTTACTGTCAGTTTAATGGTGAAAACCGCAACCACTAACGAGGCTTGGTTGCGGAGATATAGGGTTTCAAAGACATTTTGATTTTTAAAGTTTTTAACGATGCCGGCATCGCAAGTTTTGCCAAAAAGTGATGAAAAATTTTTTTGTTTAGATTTAAAAAATGGCGAACATGGATGGAAAGGTCTTTTTACTGTCAGTTTAATGGTGAAAACCGCAACCACTAACGAGGCTTGGTTGCGGAGATATAGGGTTTCAAAGACATTTTGATTTTTAAAGTTTTTAACGATGCCGCAAGTTTTGCCAAAAAGTGATGAAAAATTTTTTTGTTGAGATTTAAAAAATGGCGTACATGGATGGAAAGGTCTTTTTACTGTCAGTTTAACGGTGAAAACCGCAACCACTAACGAGGCTTGGTTGCGGAGATATAGGGTTTCAAAGACATTTTGATTTTTAAAGTTTTTAACGATGCCGGCATCGCAAGTTTTGCCAAAAAGTGATGAAAAATTTTTTTGTTGAGATTTTAAAAATGGCGTCCATTCATGGAAAGGTCTTTTTACTGTCAGTTTAATGGTGAAAACCGCAACCACTAACGAGGCTTGGTTGCGGAGATATAGGGATTCAAAGACATTTTGATTTTTAAAGTTTTTAACGATCCGGCATCGCAAGTTTTGCCAAAAAGTGATGAAAAATTTTTTTGTTGAGATTTAAAAAATGGCGTACATGGATGGAAAGGTCTTTTTACTGTCAGTTTAATGGTGAAAACCGCAACCACTAACGAGGCTTGGTTGCGGAGATATAGGGTTTCAAAGACATTTTGATTTTTAAAGTTTTTAACGATGCCGGCATCGCAAGTTTTGCCAAAAAGTGATGAAAAATTTTTTTGTTGAGATTTAAAAAATGGCGTCCATTCATGGAAAGGTCTTTTTACTGTCAGTTTAATGGTGAAAACCGCAACCACTAACGAGGCTTGGTTGCGGAGATATAGGGTTTCAAAGACATTTTGATTTTTAAAGTTTTTAACGATGCCGGCATCGCAAGTTTTGCCAAAAAGTGATGAAAAATTTTTTTGTTTAGATTTAAAAAATGGCGAACATGGATGGAAAGGTCTTTTTACTGTCAGTTTAATGGTGAAAACCGCAACCACTAACGAGGCTTGGTTGCGGAGATATAGGGATTCAAAGACATTTTGATTTTTAAAGTTTTTAACGATCCGGCATCGCAAGTTTTGCCGAAAAGTGATGAAAAATTTTTTTGTTGAGATTTAAAAAATGGCGTACATGGATGGAAAGGTCTTTTTACTGTCAGTTTAACGGTGAAAACCGCAACCACTAACGAGGCTTGGTTGCGGAGATATAGGGTTTCAAAGACATTTTGATTTTTAAAGTTTTTAACGATGCCGGCATCGCAAGTTTTGCCAAAAAGTGATGAAAATTTTTTTTGTTGAGATTTAAAAAATGGCGAACATGGATGGAAAGGTCTTTTTACTGTCAGTTTAATGGTGAAAACCGCAACCACTAACGAGGCTTGGTTGCGGAGATATAGGGTTTCAAAGACATTTTGATTTTTAAAGTTTTTAACGCAAGTTTTGCCAAAAAGTGATGAAAAATTTTTTTGTTGAGATTTAAAAAATGGCGTACATGGATGGAAAGGTCTTTTTACTGTCAGTTTAACGGTGAAAACCGCAACCACTAACGAGGCTTGGTTGCGGAGATATAGGGTTTCAAAGACATTTTGACTTTTAAAGTTTTTAACGATGCCGGCATCGCAAGTTTTGCCAAAAAGTGATGAAAAATTTTTTTGTTGAGATTTTAAAAATGGCGTCCATTCATGGAAAGGTCTTTTTACTGTCAGTTTAATGGTGAAAACCGCAACCACTAACGAGGCTTGGTTGCGGAGATATAGGGATTCAAAGACATTTTGATTTTTAAAGTTTTTAACGATCCGGCATCGCAAGTTTTGCCAAAAAGTGATGAAAAATTTTTTTGTTGAGATTTAAAAAATGGCGTACATGGATGGAAAGGTCTTTTTACTGTCAGTTTAACGGTGAAAACCGCAACCACTAACGAGGCTTGGTTGCGGAGATATAGGGTTTCAAAGACATTTTGATTTTTAAAGTTTTTAACGATGCCGGCATCGCAAGTTTTGCCAAAAAGTGATGAAAAATTTTTTTGTTGAGATTTAAAAAATGGCGTCCATTCATGGAAAGGTCTTTTTACTGTCAGTTTAATGGTGAAAACCGCAACCACTAACGAGGCTTGGTTGCGGAGATATAGGGTTTCAAAGACATTTTGATTTTTAAAGTTTTTAACGATGCCGGCATCGCAAGTTTTGCCAAAAAGTGATGAAAAATTTTTTTGTTTAGATTTAAAAAATGGCGAACATGGATGGAAAGGTCTTTTTACTGTCAGTTTAATGGTGAAAACCGCAACCACTAACGAGGCTTGGTTGCGGAGATATAGGGATTCAAAGACATTTTGATTTTTAAAGTTTTTAACGATCCGGCATCGCAAGTTTTGCCGAAAAGTGATGAAAAATTTTTTTGTTGAGATTTAAAAAATGGCGTACATGGATGGAAAGGTCTTTTTACTGTCAGTTTAACGGTGAAAACCGCAACCACTAACGAGGCTTGGTTGCGGAGATATAGGGTTTCAAAGACATTTTGATTTTTAAAGTTTTTAACGATGCCGGCATCGCAAGTTTTGCCAAAAAGTGATGAAAATTTTTTTTGTTGAGATTTAAAAAATGGCGAACATGGATGGAAAGGTCTTTTTACTGTCAGTTTAATGGTGAAAACCGCAACCACTAACGAGGCTTGGTTGCGGAGATATAGGGTTTCAAAGACATTTTGATTTTTAAAGTTTTTAACGCAAGTTTTGCCAAAAAGTGATGAAAATTTTTTTTGTTGAGATTTAAAAAATGGCGTACATGGATGGAAAGGTCTTTTTACTGTCAGTTTAATGGTGAAAACCGCAACCACTAACGAGGCTTGGTTGCGGAGATATAGGGTTTCAAAGACATTTTGATTTTTAAAGATTTAACGATCCGGCATCGCAAGTTTTGCCAAAAAGTGATGAAAATTTTTTTTGTTGAGATTTAAAAAATGGCGTACATGGATGGAAAGGTTTTTTTACTGTCAGTTTAATGGTGAAAACCGCAACCACTAACGAGGCTTGGTTGCGGAGATATAGGGATTCAAAGACATTTTGATTTTTAAAGTTTTTAACGATGCCGGCATCGCAAGTTTTGCCAAAAAGTGATGAAAAATTTTTGTGTTGAGATTTAAAAAATGGCGTACATGGATGAAAAGGTCTTTTTACTGTCAGTTTAATGGTGAAAACCGCAACCACTAACGAGGATTGGTTGCGGAGATATAGGGTTTCAAAGACATTTTGATTTTTAAAGTTTTCAACGATGCCGGCATCGCAAGTTTTGCCAAAAAGTGATGAAAAATTTTTTTGTTGAGATTTAAAAAATGGCGTCCATTCATGGAAAGGTCTTTTTACTGTCAGTTTAATGGTGAAAACCGCAACCACTAACGAGGCTTGGTTGCGGAGATATAGGGTTTCAAAGACATTTTGATTTTTAAAGTTTTTAACGATGCCGGCATCGCAAGTTTTGCCAAAAAGTGATGAAAAATTTTTTTGTTTAGATTTAAAAAATGGCGAACATGGATGGAAAGGTCTTTTTACTGTCAGTTTAATGGTGAAAACCGCAACCACTAACGAGGCTTGGTTGCGGAGATATAGGGTTTCAAAGACATTTTGATTTTTAAAGTTTTTAACGATGCGGCATCGCAAGTTTTGCCAAAAAGTGATGAAAAATTTTTTTTTTGAGATTTAAAAAATGGCGTCCATTCATGGAAAGGTCTTTTTACTGTCAGTTTAATGGTGAAAACCGCAACCACTAACGAGGCTTGGTTGCGGAGATATAGGGTTTCAAAGACATTTTGATTTTTAAAGTTTTTAACGATGCCGGCATCGCAAGTTTTGCCAAAAAGTGATGAAAAATTTTTTTGTTTAGATTTAAAAAATGGCGAACATGGATGGAAAGGTCTTTTTACTGTCAGTTTAATGGTGAAAACCGCAACCACTAACGAGGCTTGGTTGCGGAGATATAGGGATTCAAAGACATTTTGATTTTTAAAGTTTTTAACGATCCGGCATCGCAAGTTTTGCCAAAAAGTGATGAAAATTTTTTTTGTTGAGATTTAAAAAATGGCGTACATGGATGGAAAGGTCTTTTTACTGTCAGTTTAATGGTGAAAACCGCAACCACTAACGAGGCTTGGTTGCGGAGATATAGGGATTCAAAGACATTTTGATTTTTAAAGTTTTTAACGATGCCGGCATCGCAAGTTTTGCCAAAAAGTGATGAAAAATTTTTTTGTTGAGATTTAAAAAATGGCGTACATGGATGGAAAGGTCTTTTTACTGTCAGTTTAATGGTGAAAACCGCAACCACTAACGAGGCTTGGTTGCGGAGATATAGGGTTTCAAAGACATTTTGATTTTTAAAGTTTTTAACGATGCCGGCATCGCAAGTTTTGCCAAAAAGTGATGAAAAATTTTTTTGTTGAGATTCAAAAAATGGCGTACATGGATGGAAAGGTCTTTTTACTGTCAGTTTAATGGTGAAAACCGCAACCACTAACGAGGCTTGGTTGCGGAGATATAGGGATTCAAAGACATTTTTAATTTTTAAAGTTTTTAACGATGCCGGCATCGCAAGTTTTGCCAAAAAGTGATGAAAAATTTTTTTGTTGAGATTTAAAAAATGGCATACATGGATGGAAAGGCCTTTTTACTGTCAGTTTAATGGTGAAAACCGCAACCACTAACGAGGCTTGGTTGCGGAGATATAGGGTTTCAAAGATATTTTGATTTTTAAAGTTTTTAACGATGCCGGCATCGCAAGTTTTGCCAAAAAGTGATGAAAAATTTTTTTGTTGAGATTCAATAAAAGGCGTACATGGATGGAAAGGTCTTTTTACTGTCAGTTTAATGGTGAAAACCGCAACCACTAACGAGGCTTGGTTGCGGAGATATAGGGTTTCAAAGACATTTTGATTTTTAAAGTTTTTAACGCAAGTTTTGCCAAAAAGTGATGAAAATTTTTTTTGTTGAGATTTAAAAAATGGCGTACATGGATGGAAAGGTCTTTTTACTGTCAGTTTAATGGTGAAAACCGCAACCACTAACGAGGCTGCGTTGCGGAGATATAGGGTTTCAAAGACATTTTGATTTTTAAAGTTTTTAACGATGCCGGCATCGCAAGTTTTGCCAAAAAGTGATGAAAAATTTTTTTGTTGAGATTTAAAAAATGGCCTACATGGATGGAAAGGTCTTTTTACTGTCAGTTTAATGGTGAAAACCGCAACCACTAACGAGGCTTGGTTGCGGAGATATAGGGATTCAAAGACATTTTGATTTTTAAAGTTTTTAACGATGCCGGCATCGCAAGTTTTGCCAAAAAGTGATGAAAAATTTTTTTGTTGAGATTTAAAAAATGGCGTACATGGATGGAAAGTTCTTTTTACTGTCAGTTTAATAGTGAAAACCGCAACCACTAACGAGGCTTGGTTGCGGAGATATTGGGTTTCAAAGATATTTTGATTTTTAAAGTTTTTAACGATGCCGGCATCGCAAGTTTTGCCAAAAAGTGATGAAAATTCTTTTTGTTGAGATTTAAAAAATGGCGTACATGGATGGAAAGGTCTTTTTACTGTGAGTTTAATGGTGAAAACCGCAACCACTAACGAGGCTTGGTTGCGGAGATATAGGGTTTCAAAGATATTTTGATTTTTAAAGTTTTTAACGATGCCGGCATCGCAAGTTTTGCCAAAAAGTGATGAAAATTCTTTTTGTTGAGATTTAAAAAATGGCGTACATGGATGGAAAGGTCTTTTTACTGTCAGTTTAATGGTGAAAACCGCAACCACTAACGAGGCTTGGTTGCGGAGATATAGGGTTTCAAAGATATTTTGATTTTTAAAGTTTTTAACGATGCCGGCATCGCAAGTTTTGCCAAAAAGTGATGAAAATTCTTTTTGTTGAGATTTAAAAAATGGCGTACATGGATGGAAAGGTCTTTTTACTGTGAGTTTAATGGTGAAAACCGCAACCACTAACGAGGCTTGGTTGCGGAGATATAGGGTTTCAAAGATATTTTGATTTTTAAAGTTTTTAACGGTGCCGGCATCGCAAGTTTTTCCAAAAAGTGATGAAAAATTTTTTTGTTGAGATTTAAAAAATGGCGTACATGGATGGAAAGGTCTTTTTACTGTCAGTTTAATGGTGAAAACCGCAACCACTAACGAGGCTTGGTTGCGGAGATATAGGGATTCAAAGACATTTTGATTTTTAAAGTTTTTAACGATGCCGGCATCGCAAGTTTTGCCAAAAAGTGATGAAAAATTTTTTTGTTGAGATTTAAAAAATGGCGTACATGGATGGAAAGGTCTTTTTACTGTCAGTTTAACGGTGAAAACCGCAACCACTAACGAGGCTTGGTTGCGGAGATATAGGGTTTCAAAGACATTTTGATTTTTAACGATGCCGGCATCGCAAGTTTTGCCAAAAAGTGATGAAAAATTTTTTTGTTGAGATTTAAAAAATGGCGTACATGGATGGAAAGGTCTTTTTACTGTCAGTTTAACGGTGAAAACCGCAACCACTAACGAGGCTTGGTTGCGGAGATATAGGGTTTCAAAGACATTTTGATTTTTAAAGTTTTTAACGATGCCGGCATCGCAAGTTTTGCCAAAAAGTGATGAAAAATTTTTTTGTTGAGATTTAAAAAATGGCGTACATGGATGGAAAGGTCTTTTTACTGTCAGTTTAATGGTGAAAACCGCAACCACTAACGAGGCTTGGTTGCGGAGATATAGGGTTTCAAAGACATTTTGATTTTTAAAGTTTTTAACGATGCCGGCATCGCAAGTTTTGCCAAAAAGTGATGAAAAATTTTTTTGTTGAGATTTAAAAAATGGCGTACATGGATGGAAAGGTCTTTTTACTGTCAGTTTAATGGTGAAAACCGCAACCACTAACGAGGCTTGGTTGCGGAGATATAGGGTTTCAAAGACATTTTGATTTTTAACGATGCCGGCATCGCAAGTTTTGCCAAAAAGTGATGAAAAATTTTTTTGTTGAGATTTAAAAAATGGCGTACATGGATGGAAAGTTCTTTTTACTGTCAGTTTAACGGTGAAAACCGCAACCACTAACGAGGCTTGTTTGCGGAGATATAGGGATTCAAAGACATTTTTATTTTTAAAGTTTTTAACGATGCCGGCATCGCAAGTTTTGCCAAAAAGTGATGAAAATTCTTTTTGTTGAGATTTAAAAAATGGCGTACATGGATGGAAAGGTCTTTTTACTGTGAGTTTAATGGTGAAAACCGCAACCACTAACGAGGCTTGGTTGCGGAGATATAGGGTTTCAAAGACATTTTGATTTTTAAAGTTTTTAACGATGCCGGCATCGCAAGTTTTGCCAAAAAGTGATGAAAATTTTTTTTGTTGAGATTTAAAAAATGGCGTACATGGATGGAAAGGTCTTTTTACTGTCAGTTTAATGGTGAAAACCGCAACCACTAACGAGGCTTGGTTGCGGAGATATAGGGATTCAAAGACATTTTGATTTTTAAAGTTTTTAACGATGCCGGCATCGCAAGTTTTGCCAAAAAGTGATGAAAATTTTTTTTGTTGAGATTTAAAAAATGGCGTACATGGATGGAAAGGTCTTTTTACTGTCAGTTTAATGGTGAAAACCGCAACCACTAACGAGGCTTGGTTGCGGAGATATAGGGATTCAAAGACATTTTGATTTTTAAAGTTTTTAACGATGCCGGCATCGCAAGTTTTGCCAAAAAGTGATGAAAATTTTTTTTGTTGAGATTTAAAAAATGGCGTACATGGATGGAAAGGTCTTTTTACTGTCAGTTTAACGGTGAAAACCGCAACCACTAGCGAGGCTTGGTTGCGGAGATATAGGGTTTCAAAGACATTTTGATTTTTAAAGTTTTTAACGATGCCGGCATCGCAAGTTTTGCCAAAAAGTGATGAAAAATTTTTTTTGTGAGATTTAAAAAATGGCGTCCATTCATGGAAAGGTCTTTTTACTGTCAGTTTAATGGTGAAAACCGCAACCACTAACGAGGCTTGGTTGCGGAGATATAGGGATTCAAAGACATTTTGATTTTTAAAGTTTTTAACGATCCGGCATCGCAAGTTTTGCCAAAAAGTGATGAAAAATTTTTTTGTTGAGATTTAAAAAATGGCGTACATGGATGGAAAGGTCTTTTTACTGTCAGTTTAACGGTGAAAACCGCAACCACTAACGAGGCTTGGTTGCGGAGATATAGGGTTTCAAAGACATTTTGATTTTTAAAGTTTTTAACGATGCCGGCATCGCAAGTTTTGCCAAAAAGTGATGAAAAATTTTTTTGTTGAGATTTAAAAAATGGCGTCCATTCATGGAAAGGTCTTTTTACTGTCAGTTTAATGGTGAAAACCGCAACCACTAACGAGGCTTGGTTGCGGAGATATAGGGTTTCAAAAACATTTTGATTTTTAAAGTTTTTAACGATGCCGGCATCGCAAGTTTTGCCAAAAAGTGATGAAAAATTTTTTTGTTGAGATTTAAAAAATGGCGTACATGGATGGAAAGGTCTTTTTACTGTCAGTTTAACGGTGAAAACCGCAACCACTAACGAGGCTTGGTTGCGGAGATATAGGGTTTCAAAGACATTTTGATTTTTAAAGTTTTTAACGATGCCGGCATCGCAAGTTTTGCCAAAAAGTGATGAAAAATTTTTTGTTGAGATTTAAAAAATGGCGTCCATTCATGGAAAGGTCTTTTTACTGTCAGTTTAATGGTGAAAACCGCAACCACTAACGAGGCTTGGTTGCGGAGATATAGGGTTTCAAAGACATTTTGATTTTTAAAGTTTTTAACGATGCCGGCATCGCAAGTTTTGCCAAAAAGTGATGAAAAATTTTTTTGTTTAGATTTAAAAAATGGCGAACATGGATGGAAAGGTCTTTTTACTGTCAGTTTAATGGTGAAAACCGCAACCACTAACGAGGCTTGGTTGCGGAGATATAGGGTTTCAAAGACATTTTGATTTTTAAAGTTTTTAACGATGCCGGCATCGCAAGTTTTGCCAAAAAGTGATGAAAAATTTTTTTGTTTAGATTTAAAAAATGGCGAACATGGATGGAAAGGTCTTTTTACTGTCAGTTTAATGGTGAAAACCGCAACCACTAACGAGGCTTGGTTGCGGAGATATAGGGATTCAAAGACATTTTGATTTTTAAAGTTTTTAACGATCCGGCATCGCAAGTTTTGCCGAAAAGTGATGAAAAATTTTTTTGTTGAGATTTAAAAAATGGCGTACATGGATGGAAAGGTCTTTTTACTGTCAGTTTAACGGTGAAAACCGCAACCACTAACGAGGCTTGGTTGCGGAGATATAGGGTTTCAAAGACATTTTGATTTTTAAAGTTTTTAACGATGCCGGCATCGCAAGTTTTGCCAAAAAGTGATGAAAAATTTTTTTGTTGAGATTTAAAAAATGGCGTCCATTCATGGAAAGGTCTTTTTACTGTCAGTTTAATGGTGAAAACCGCAACCACTAACGAGGCTTGGTTGCGGAGATATAGGGTTTCAAAAACATTTTGATTTTTAAAGTTTTTAACGATGCCGGCATCGCAAGTTTTGCCAAAAAGTGATGAAAAATTTTTTTGTTGAGATTTAAAAAATGGCGTACATGGATGGAAAGGTCTTTTTACTGTCAGTTTAACGGTGAAAACCGCAACCACTAACGAGGCTTGGTTGCGGAGATATAGGGTTTCAAAGACATTTTGATTTTTAAAGTTTTTAACGATGCCGGCATCGCAAGTTTTGCCAAAAAGTGATGAAAAATTTTTTGTTGAGATTTAAAAAATGGCGTCCATTCATGGAAAGGTCTTTTTACTGTCAGTTTAATGGTGAAAACCGCAACCACTAACGAGGCTTGGTTGCGGAGATATAGGGTTTCAAAGACATTTTGATTTTTAAAGTTTTTAACGATGCCGGCATCGCAAGTTTTGCCAAAAAGTGATGAAAAATTTTTTTGTTTAGATTTAAAAAATGGCGAACATGGATGGAAAGGTCTTTTTACTGTCAGTTTAATGGTGAAAACCGCAACCACTAACGAGGCTTGGTTGCGGAGATATAGGGTTTCAAAGACATTTTGATTTTTAAAGTTTTTAACGATGCCGGCATCGCAAGTTTTGCCAAAAAGTGATGAAAAATTTTTTTGTTTAGATTTAAAAAATGGCGAACATGGATGGAAAGGTCTTTTTACTGTCAGTTTAATGGTGAAAACCGCAACCACTAACGAGGCTTGGTTGCGGAGATATAGGGATTCAAAGACATTTTGATTTTTAAAGTTTTTAACGATCCGGCATCGCAAGTTTTTCCGAAAAGTGATGAAAAATTTTTTTGTTGAGATTTAAAAAATGGCGTACATGGATGGAAAGGTCTTTTTACTGTCAGTTTAACGGTGAAAACCGCAACCACTAACGAGGCTTGGTTGCGGAGATATAGGGTTTAGATTTAAAAAATGGCGTACATGGATGGAAAGGTCTTTTTACTGTCAGTTTAATGGTGAAAACCGCAACCACTAACGAGGCTTGGTTGCGGAGATATAGGGTTTCAAAGACATTTTGATTTTTAAAGTTTTTAACGATGCCGGCATCGCAAGTTTTGCCAAAAAGTGATGAAAAATTTTTTTGTTTAGATTTAAAAAATGGCGAACATGGATGGAAAGGTCTTTTTACTGTCAGTTTAATGGTGAAAACCGCAACCACTAACGAGGCTTGGTTGCGGAGATATAGGGTTTCAAAGACATTTTGATTTTTAAAGTTTTTAACGATCCGGCATCGCAAGTTTTGCCAAAAAGTGATGAAAATTTTTTTTGTTGAGATTTAAAAAATGGCGTACATGGATGGAAAGGTCTTTTTACTGTCAGTTTAACGGTGAAAACCGCAACCACTAACGAGGCTTGGTTGCGGAGATATAGGGTTTCAAAGACATTTTGATTTTTAAAGTTTTTAACGATGCCGGCATCGCAAGTTTTGCCAAAAAGTGATGAAAAATTTTTTTGTTGAGATTTTAAAAATGGCGTCCATTCATGGAAAGGTCTTTTTACTGTCAGTTTAATGGTGAAAACCGCAACCACTAACGAGGCTTGGTTGCGGAGATATAGGGATTCAAAGACATTTTGATTTTTAAAGTTTTTAACGATGCCGGCATCGCAAGTTTTGCCAAAAAGTGATGAAAAATTTTTTTGTTGAGATTTAAAAAATGGCGTACATGGATGGAAAGGTCTTTTTACTGTCAGTTTAACGGTGAAAACCGCAACCACTAACGAGGCTTGGTTGCGGAGATATAGGGTTTCAAAGACATTTTGATTTTTAAAGTTTTTAACGATGCCGGCATCGCAAGTTTTGCCAAAAAGTGATGAAAAATTTTTTTGTTGAGATTTAAAAAATGGCGTCCATTCATGGAAAGGTCTTTTTACTGTCAGTTTAATGTGAAAACCGCAACCACTAACGAGGCTTGGTTGCGGAGATATAGGGTTTCAAAGACATTTTGATTTTTAAAGTTTTTAACGATGCCGGCATCGCAAGTTTTGCCAAAAAGTGATGAAAAATTTTTTTGTTTAGATTTAAAAAATGGCGAACATGGATGGAAAGGTCTTTTTACTGTCAGTTAAATGGTGAAAACCGCAACCACTAACGAGGCTTGGTTGCGGAGATATAGGGATTCAAAGACATTTTGATTTTTAAAGTTTTTAACGATCCGGCATCGCAAGTTTTGCCGAAAAGTGATGAAAAATTTTTTTGTTGAGATTTAAAAAATGGCGTACATGGATGGAAAGGTCTTTTTACTGTCAGTTTAACGGTGAAAACCGCAACCACTAACGAGGCTTGGTTGCGGAGATATAGGGTTTCAAAGACATTTTGATTTTTAAAGTTTTTAACGATGCCGGCATCGCAAGTTTTGCCAAAAAGTGATGAAAATTTTTTTTGTTGAGATTTAAAAAATGGCGAACATGGATGGAAAGGTCTTTTTACTGTCAGTTTAATGGTGAAAACCGCAACCACTAACGAGGCTTGGTTGCGGAGATATAGGGTTTCAAAGACATTTTGATTTTTAAAGTTTTTAACGCAAGTTTTGCCAAAAAGTGATGAAAAATTTTTTTGTTGAGATTTAAAAAATGGCGTACATGGATGGAAAGGTCTTTTTACTGTCAGTTTAACGGTGAAAACCGCAACCACTAACGAGGCTTGGTTGCGGAGATATAGGGTTTCAAAGACATTTTGATTTTTAAAGTTTTTAACGATGCCGGCATCGCAAGTTTTGCCAAAAAGTGATGAAAAATTTTTTTGTTGAGATTTTAAAAATGGCGTCCATTCATGGAAAGGTCTTTTTACTGTCAGTTTAATGGTGAAAACCGCAACCACTAACGAGGCTTGGTTGCGGAGATATAGGGATTCAAAGACATTTTGATTTTTAAAGTTTTTAACGATCCGGCATCGCAAGTTTTGCCAAAAAGTGATGAAAAATTTTTTTGTTGAGATTTAAAAAATGGCGTACATGGATGGAAAGGTCTTTTTACTGTCAGTTTAACGGTGAAAACCGCAACCACTAACGAGGCTTGGTTGCGGAGATATAGGGTTTCAAAGACATTTTGATTTTTAAAGTTTTTAACGATGCCGGCATCGCAAGTTTTGCCAAAAAGTGATGAAAAATTTTTTTGTTGAGATTTAAAAAATGGCGTCCATTCATGGAAAGGTCTTTTTACTGTCAGTTTAATGGTGAAAACCGCAACCACTAACGAGGCTTGGTTGCGGAGATATAGGGTTTCAAAGACATTTTGATTTTTAAAGTTTTTAACGATGCCGGCATCGCAAGTTTTGCCAAAAAGTGATGAAAAATTTTTTTGTTTAGATTTAAAAAATGGCGAACATGGATGGAAAGGTCTTTTTACTGTCAGTTTAATGGTGAAAACCGCAACCACTAACGAGGCTTGGTTGCGGAGATATAGGGATTCAAAGACATTTTGATTTTTAAAGTTTTTAACGATCCGGCATCGCAAGTTTTGCCAAAAAGTGATGAAAAATTTTTTTGTTGAGATTTAAAAAATGGCGTACATGGATGGAAAGGTCTTTTTACTGTCAGTTTAACGGTGAAAACCGCAACCACTAACGAGGCTTGGTTGCGGAGATATAGGGTTTCAAAGACATTTTGATTTTTAAAGTTTTTAACGATGCCGGCATCGCAAGTTTTGCCAAAAAGTGATGAAAATTTTTTTTGTTGAGATTTAAAAAATGGCGAACATGGATGGAAAGGTCTTTTTACTGTCAGTTTAATGGTGAAAACCGCAACCACTAACGAGGCTTGGTTGCGGAGATATAGGGTTTCAAAGACATTTTGATTTTTAAAGTTTTTAACGCAAGTTTTGCCAAAAAGTGATGAAAATTTTTTTTGTTGAGATTTAAAAAATGGCGTACATGGATGGAAAGGTCTTTTTACTGTCAGTTTAATGGTGAAAACCGCAACCACTAACGAGGCTTGGTTGCGGAGATATAGGGTTTCAAAGACATTTTGATTTTTAAAGATTTAACGATCCGGCATCGCAAGTTTTGCCAAAAAGTGATGAAAATTTTTTTTGTTGAGATTTAAAAAATGGCGTACATGGATGGAAAGGTTTTTTTACTGTCAGTTTAATGGTGAAAACCGCAACCACTAACGAGGCTTGGTTGCGGAGATATAGGGATTCAAAGACATTTTGATTTTTAAAGTTTTTAACGATGCCGGCATCGCAAGTTTTGCCAAAAAGTGATGAAAAATTTTTGTGTTGAGATTTAAAAAATGGCGTACATGGATGAAAAGGTCTTTTTACTGTCAGTTTAATGGTGAAAACCGCAACCACTAACGAGGATTGGTTGCGGAGATATAGGGTTTCAAAGACATTTTGATTTTTAAAGTTTTCAACGATGCCGGCATCGCAAGTTTTGCCAAAAAGTGATGAAAAATTTTTTTGTTGAGATTTAAAAAATGGCGTCCATTCATGGAAAGGTCTTTTTACTGTCAGTTTAATGGTGAAAACCGCAACCACTAACGAGGCTTGGTTGCGGAGATATAGGGTTTCAAAGACATTTTGATTTTTAAAGTTTTTAACGATGCCGGCATCGCAAGTTTTGCCAAAAAGTGATGAAAAATTTTTTTGTTTAGATTTAAAAAATGGCGAACATGGATGGAAAGGTCTTTTTACTGTCAGTTTAATGGTGAAAACCGCAACCACTAACGAGGCTTGGTTGCGGAGATATAGGGTTTCAAAGACATTTTGATTTTTAAAGTTTTTAACGATGCGGCATCGCAAGTTTTGCCAAAAAGTGATGAAAAATTTTTTTGTTGAGATTTAAAAAATGGCGTCCATTCATGGAAAGGTCTTTTTACTGTCAGTTTAATGGTGAAAACCGCAACCACTAACGAGGCTTGGTTGCGGAGATATAGGGTTTCAAAGACATTTTGATTTTTAAAGTTTTTAACGATGCCGGCATCGCAAGTTTTGCCAAAAAGTGATGAAATTTTTTTTTGTTGAGATTTAAAAAATGGCGTACATGGATGGAAAGGTCTTTTTACTGTCAGTTTAATGGTGAAAACCGCAACCACTAACGAGGCTTGGTTGCGGAGATATAGGGATTCAAAGACATTTTGATTTTTAAAGTTTTTAACGATGCCGGCATCGCAAGTTTTGCCAAAAAGTGATGAAAAATTTTTTTGTTGAGATTTAAAAAATGGCGTACATGGATGGAAAGGTCTTTTTACTGTCAGTTTAATGGTGAAAACCGCAACCACTAACGAGGCTTGGTTGCGGAGATATAGGGTTTCAAAGACATTTTGATTTTTAAAGTTTTTAACGATGCCGGCATCGCAAGTTTTGCCAAAAAGTGATGAAAAATTTTTTTGTTGAGATTCAAAAAATGGCGTACATGGATGGAAAGGTCTTTTTACTGTCAGTTTAATGGTGAAAACCGCAACCACTAACGAGGCTTGGTTGCGGAGATATAGGGATTCAAAGACATTTTTAATTTTTAAAGTTTTTAACGATGCCGGCATCGCAAGTTTTGCCAAAAAGTGATGAAAAATTTTTTTGTTGAGATTTAAAAAATGGCGTACATGGATGGAAAGGCCTTTTTACTGTCAGTTTAATGGTGAAAACCGCAACCACTAACGAGGCTTGGTTGCGGAGATATAGGGTTTCAAAGACATTTTGATTTTTAAAGTTTTTAACGATGCCGGCATCGCAAGTTTTGCCAAAAAGTGATGAAAAATTTTTTTGTTGAGATTCAATAAAAGGCGTACATGGATGGAAAGGTCTTTTTACTGTCAGTTTAATGGTGAAAACCGCAACCACTAACGAGGCTTGGTTGCGGAGATATAGGGTTTCAAAGACATTTTGATTTTTAAAGTTTTTAACGCAAGTTTTGCCAAAAAGTGATGAAAATTTTTTTTGTTGAGATTTAAAAAATGGCGTACATGGATGGAAAGGTCTTTTTACTGTCAGTTTAATGGTGAAAACCGCAACCACTAACGAGGCTGCGTTGCGGAGATATAGGGTTTCAAAGACATTTTGATTTTTAAAGTTTTTAACGATGCCGGCATCGCAAGTTTTGCCAAAAAGTGATGAAAAATTTTTTTGTTGAGATTTAAAAAATGGCCTACATGGATGGAAAGGTCTTTTTACTGTCAGTTTAATGGTGAAAACCGCAACCACTAACGAGGCTTGGTTGCGGAGATATAGGGATTCAAAGACATTTTGATTTTTAAAGTTTTTAACGATGCCGGCATCGCAAGTTTTGCCAAAAAGTGATGAAAAATTTTTTTGTTGAGATTTAAAAAATGGCGTACATGGATGGAAAGGTCTTTTTACTGTCAGTTTAATGGTGAAAACCGCAACCACTAACGAGGCTTGGTTGCGGAGATATAGGGTTTCAAAGACATTTTGATTTTTAACGATGCCGGCATCGCAAGTTTTGCCAAAAAGTGATGAAAAATTTTTTTGTTGAGATTTAAAAAATGGCGTACATGGATGGAAAGTTCTTTTTACTGTCAGTTTAATAGTGAAAACCGCAACCACTAACGAGGCTTGGTTGCGGAGATATTGGGTTTCAAAGATATTTTGATTTTTAAAGTTTTTAACGATGCCGGCATCGCAAGTTTTGCCAAAAAGTGATGAAAATTCTTTTTGTTGAGATTTAAAAAATGGCGTACATGGATGGAAAGGTCTTTTTACTGTGAGTTTAATGGTGAAAACCGCAACCACTAACGAGGCTTGGTTGCGGAGATATAGGGTTTCAAAGATATTTTGATTTTTAAAGTTTTTAACGATGCCGGCATCGCAAGTTTTGCCAAAAAGTGATGAAAATTCTTTTTGTTGAGATTTAAAAAATGGCGTACATGGATGGAAAGGTCTTTTTACTGTCAGTTTAATGGTGAAAACCGCAACCACTAACGAGGCTTGGTTGCGGAGATATAGGGTTTCAAAGATATTTTGATTTTTAAAGTTTTTAACGATGCCGGCATCGCAAGTTTTGCCAAAAAGTGATGAAAATTCTTTTTGTTGAGATTTAAAAAATGGCGTACATGGATGGAAAGGTCTTTTTACTGTGAGTTTAATGGTGAAAACCGCAACCACTAACGAGGCTTGGTTGCGGAGATATAGGGTTTCAAAGATATTTTGATTTTTAAAGTTTTTAACGGTGCCGGCATCGCAAGTTTTTCCAAAAAGTGATGAAAAATTTTTTTGTTGAGATTTAAAAAATGGCGTACATGGATGGAAAGGTCTTTTTACTGTCAGTTTAATGGTGAAAACCGCAACCACTAACGAGGCTTGGTTGCGGAGATATAGGGATTCAAAGACATTTTGATTTTTAAAGTTTTTAACGATGCCGGCATCGCAAGTTTTGCCAAAAAGTGATGAAAAATTTTTTTGTTGAGATTTAAAAAATGGCGTACATGGATGGAAAGGTCTTTTTACTGTCAGTTTAACGGTGAAAACCGCAACCACTAACGAGGCTTGGTTGCGGAGATATAGGGTTTCAAAGACATTTTGATTTTTAACGATGCCGGCATCGCAAGTTTTGCCAAAAAGTGATGAAAAATTTTTTTGTTGAGATTTAAAAAATGGCGTACATGGATGGAAAGGTCTTTTTACTGTCAGTTTAACGGTGAAAACCGCAACCACTAACGAGGCTTGGTTGCGGAGATATAGGGTTTCAAAGACATTTTGATTTTTAAAGTTTTTAACGATGCCGGCATCGCAAGTTTTGCCAAAAAGTGATGAAAAATTTTTTTGTTGAGATTTAAAAAATGGCGTACATGGATGGAAAGGTCTTTTTACTGTCAGTTTAATGGTGAAAACCGCAACCACTAACGAGGCTTGGTTGCGGAGATATAGGGTTTCAAAGACATTTTGATTTTTAAAGTTTTTAACGATGCCGGCATCGCAAGTTTTGCCAAAAAGTGATGAAAAATTTTTTTGTTGAGATTTAAAAAATGGCGTACATGGATGGAAAGGTCTTTTTACTGTCAGTTTAATGGTGAAAACCGCAACCACTAACGAGGCTTGGTTGCGGAGATATAGGGTTTCAAAGACATTTTGATTTTTAACGATGCCGGCATCGCAAGTTTTGCCAAAAAGTGATGAAAAATTTTTTTGTTGAGATTTAAAAAATGGCGTACATGGATGGAAAGTTCTTTTTACTGTCAGTTTAATAGTGAAAACCGCAACCACTAACGAGGCTTGGTTGCGGAGATATAGGGTTTCAAAGATATTTTGATTTTTAAAGTTTTTAACGATGCCGGCATCGCAAGTTTTGCCAAAAAGTGATGAAAATTCTTTTTGTTGAGATTTAAAAAATGGCGTACATGGATGGAAAGGTCTTTTTACTGTCAGTTTAATGGTGAAAACCGCAACCACTAACGAGGCTTGGTTGCGGAGATATAGGGTTTCAAAGATATTTTGATTTTTAAAGTTTTTAACGATGCCGGCATCGCAAGTTTTGCCAAAAAGTGATGAAAATTCTTTTTGTTGAGATTTAAAAAATGGCGTACATGGATGGAAAGGTCTTTTTACTGTGAGTTTAATGGTGAAAACCGCAACCACTAACGAGGCTTGGTTGCGGAGATATAGGGTTTCAAAGATATTTTGATTTTTAAAGTTTTTAACGGTGCCGGCATCGCAAGTTTTGCCAAAAAGTGATGAAAAATTTTTTTGTTGAGATTTAAAAAATGGCGTACATGGATGGAAAGGTCTTTTTACTGTCAGTTTAATGGTGAAAACCGCAACCACTAACGAGGCTTGTTTGCGGAGATATAGGGATTCAAAGACATTTTTATTTTTAAAGTTTTTAACGATGCCGGCATCGCAAGTTTTGCCAAAAAGTGATGAAAATTCTTTTTGTTGAGATTTAAAAAATGGCGTACATGGATGGAAAGGTCTTTTTACTGTGAGTTTAATGGTGAAAACCGCAACCACTAACGAGGCTTGGTTGCGGAGATATAGGGTTTCAAAGACATTTTGATTTTTAAAGTTTTTAACGATGCCGGCATCGCAAGTTTTGCCAAAAAGTGATGAAAATTTTTTTTGTTGAGATTTAAAAAATGGCGTACATGGATGGAAAGGTCTTTTTACTGTCAGTTTAATGGTGAAAACCGCAACCACTAACGAGGCTTGGTTGCGGAGATATAGGGATTCAAAGACATTTTGATTTTTAAAGTTTTTAACGATGCCGGCATCGCAAGTTTTGCCAAAAAGTGATGAAAATTTTTTTTGTTGAGATTTAAAAAATGGCGTACATGGATGGAAAGGTCTTTTTACTGTCAGTTTAATGGTGAAAACCGCAACCACTAACGAGGCTTGGTTGCGGAGATATAGGGATTCAAAGACATTTTGATTTTTAAAGTTTTTAACGATGCCGGCATCGCAAGTTTTGCCAAAAAGTGATGAAAATTTTTTTTGTTGAGATTTAAAAAATGGCGTACATGGATGGAAAGGTCTTTTTACTGTCAGCTTAATGGTGAAAACCGCAACCACTAACGAGGCTTGGTTGCGGAGATATAGGGTTTCAAAGATATTTTGATTTTTAAAGTTTTTAACGATGCCGGCATCGCAAGTTTTGCCAAAAAGTGATGAAAATTCTTTTTGTTGAGATTTAAAAAATGGCGTACATGGATGGAAAGGTCTTTTTACTGTGAGTTTAATGGTGAAAACCGCAACCACTAACGAGGCTTGGTTGCGGAGATATAAGGTTTCAAAGATATTTTGATTTTTAAAGTTTTTAACGGTGCCGGCATCGCAAGTTTTGCCAAAAAGTGATAAAAATTTTTTGTTGAGATTTAAAAAATGGCGTACATGGATGGAAAGGTCTTTTTACTGTCAGTTTAACGGTGAAAACCGCAACCACTAACGAGGCTTGTTTGCGGAGATATAGGGATTCAAAGACATTTTTATTTTTAAAGTTTTTAACGATGCCGGCATCGCAAGTTTTGCCAAAAAGTGATGAAAATTCTTTTTGTTGAGATTTAAAAAATGGCGTACATGGATGGAAAGGTCTTTTTACTGTGAGTTTAATGGTGAAAACCGCAACCACTAACGAGGCTTGGTTGCGGAGATATAGGGTTTCAAAGATATTTTGATTTTTAAAGTTTTTAACGATGCCGGCATCGCAAGTTTTGCCAAAAAGTGATGACAAATTTTTTTGTTGAGATTTAAAAAATGGCGTACATGGATGGAAAGGTCTTTTTACTGTCAGTTTAATGGTGAAAACCGCAACCACTAACGAGGCTTGTTTGCGGAGATATAGGGATTCAAAGACATTTTTATTTTTAAAGTTTTTAACGATGCCGGCATCGCAAGTTTTGCCAAAAAGTGATGAAAAATTTGTTTGTTGAGATTTAAAAAATGGCGTACATGGATGGAAAGGTCTTTTTACTGTCAGTTTAATGGTGAAAACCGCAACCACTAACGAGGCTTGGTTGCGGAGATATAGGGATTCAAAGACATTTTGATTTTTAAAGTTTTTAACGATGCCGGCATCGCAAGTTTTGCCAAAAAGTGATGAAAATTTTTTTTGTTGAGATTTAAAAAATGGCGTACATGGATGGAAAGGTCTTTTTACTGTCAGTTTAATGGTGAAAACCGAAACCACTAACGAGGCTTGGTTGCGGAGATATAGGGATTCAAAGACATTTTGATTTTTAAAGTTTTTAACGATGCCGGCATCGCAAGTTTTGCCAAAAAGTGATGAAAAATTTGTTTGTTGAGATTTAAAAAATGAAGTACATGGATGGAAAGGTCTTTTTACTGTCAGTTTAATGGTGAAAACCGCAACCACTAACGAGGCTTGGTTGCGGAGATATAGGGATTCAAAGACATTTTGATTTTTAAAGTTTTTAACGATGCCGGCATCGCAAGTTTTGCCAAAAAGTGATGAAAATTTTTTTTGTTGAGATTTAAAAAATGGCGTACATGGATGGAAAGGTCTTTTTACTGTGAGTTTAATGGTGAAAACCGCGACCACTAACGAGGCTTGGTTGCGGAGATATAGGGATTCAAAGACATTTTGATTTTTAAAGTTTTTAACGAAAAATTTTTTTTGTTGAGATTTAAAAAATGGCGTACATGGATGGAAAGGTCTTTTTACTGTCAGTTTAATGGTGAAACCCGCAACCACTAACGAGGCTTGGTTGCGGAGATATAGGGATTCAAAGATATTTTGATTTTTAAAGTTTTTAACGATGCCGGCATCGCAAGTTTTGCCAAAAAGTGATGAAAAATTTTTTTGTTGAGATTTAAAAAATGGCGTACATGGATGGAAAGGTCTTTTTACTGTCAGTTTAACGGTGAAAACCGCAGCCACTAACGAGGCTTGGTTGCGGAGATATAGGGTTTCAAAGACATTTTGATTTTTAAAGTTTTTAACGATGCCGGCATCGCAAGTTTTGCCAAAAAGTGATGAAAAATTTGTTTGTTGAGATTTAAAAAATGGCGTACATGGATGAAAAGGTCTTTTTACTGTCAGTTTAATGGTGAAAACCGCAACCACTAACGAGGCTTGGTTGGGGAGATATAGGGTTTCAAAGACATTTTGATTTTTAAGGATGCCGGCATCGCAAGTTTTGCCAAAAAGTGATGAAAAATTTTTTTGTTGAGATTTAAAAAATGGCGTACATGGATGGAAAGGTCTTTTTACTGTCAGTTTAATAGTGAAAACCGCAACCACTAACGAGGCTTGGTTGCGGAGATATAGGGTTTCAAAGACATTTTGATTTTTAAAGTTTTTAACGGTGCCGGCATCGCAAGTTTTGCCAAAAAGTGATGAAAATTTTTTTTGTTGAGATTTAAAAAATGGCGTACATGGATGGAAAGGTCTTTTTACTGTCAGTTTAAAGGTGAAAACCGCAACCACTAACGAGGCTTGGTTGCGGAGATATAGGGTTTCAAAGACATTTTGATTTTTAAAGTTTTTAACGATGCCGGCATCGCAAGTTTTGCCAAAAAGTGATGAAAATTTTTTTTTTTTGAGATTTAAAAAATGGCGTACATGGATGGAAAGGTCTTTTTACTGTCAGTTTAATGGTGAAAACCGCAACCACTAACGAGGCTTGGTTGCGGAGATATAGGGTTTCAAAGACATTTTGATTTTTAAAGTTTTTAACGATGCCGGCATCGCAAGTTTTGCCAAAAAGTGATGAAAAATTTGTTTGTTGAGATTTAAAAAATGGCGTACATGGATGAAAAGGTCTTTTTACTGTCAGTTTAATGGTGAAAACCGCAACCACTAACGAGGCTTGGTTGCGGAGATATAGGGATTCAAAGACATTTTGATTTTTAAAGTTTTTAACGATGCCGGCATCGCAAGTTTTGCCAAAAGTGATGAAAAATTTTTTTGTTGAGATTTAAAAAATGGCGTACATGGATGGAAAGGTCTTTTTACTGTCAGTTTAATGGTGAAAACCGCAACCACTAACGAGGCTTGGTTGCGGCGATATAGGGTTTCAAAGACATTTTTATTTTTAAAGTTTTTAACGATGCCGGCATCGCAAGTTTTGCCAAAAAGCGATGAAAAATTTGTTTGTTGAGATTTAAAAAATGGCGTACATGGATGGAAAGGTCTTTTTACTGTCAGTTTAATGGTGAAAACCGCAACCACTAACGAGGCTTGGTTGCGGAGATATAGGGTTTCAAAGACATTTTGATTTTTAAAGTTTTTAACGATGACGGCATCGCAAGTTTTGCCAAAAAGTGATGAAAAATTTTTTTGTTGAGATTTAAAAAATGGCGTACATGGATGGAAAGGTCTTTTTACTGTCAGTTTAATGGTGAAAACCGCAACCACTAACGAGGCTTGGTTGCGGAGATATAGGGATTCAAAGACATTTTGATTTTTAAAGTTTTTAACGATGCCGGCATCGCAAGTTTTGCCAAAAAGTGATGAAAAATTTGTTTGTTGAGATTTAAAAAATGGCGTACATGGATGGAAAGGTCTTTTTACTGTCAGTTTAACGGTGAAAACCGCAACCACTAACGAGGCTTGGTTGCGGAGATATAGGGATTCAAAGACATTTTGATTTTTAAAGTTTTTAACGATGCCGGCATCGCAAGTTTTGCCAAAAAATGATGAAAAATTTGTTTGTTGAGATTTAAAAAATGGCGTACATGGATGGAAAGGTCTTTTTACTGTCAGTTTAATGGTGAAAACCGCAACCACTAACGAGGCTTGGTTGCGGAGATATAGGGTTTCAAAGATATTTTGATTTTTAAAGTTTTTAACGATGCCGGCATCGCAAGTTTTGCCAAAAAGTGATGAAAATTCTTTTTGTTGAGATTTAAAAAATGGCGTACATGGATGGAAAGATCTTTTTACTGTCAGTTTAACGGTGAAAACCGCAGCCACTAACGAGGCTTGGTTGCGGAGATATAGGGTTTCAAAGACATTTTGATTTTTAAAGTTTTTAACGATGCCGGCATCGCAAGTTTTGCCAAAAAGTGATGAAAAATTTGTTTGTTGAGATTTAAAAAATGGCGTACATGGATGGAAAGGTCTTTTTACTGTCAGTTTAATGGTGAAAACCGCAACCACTAACGAGGCTTGGTTGGGGAGATATAGGGTTTCAAAGACATTTTGATTTTTAAGGATGCCGGCATCGCAAGTTTTGCCAAAAAGTGATGAAAAATTTTTTTGTTGAGATTTAAAAAATGGCGTACATGGATGGAAATGTCTTTTTACTGTCAGTTTAATGGTGAAAACCGCAACCACTAACGAGGCTTGGTTGCGGCGATATAGGGTTTCAAAGACATTTTTATTTTTAAAGTTTTTAACGATGCCGGCATCGCAAGTTTTGCCAAAAATTTTTTTGTTGAGATTTAAAAAATGGCGTACATGGATGGAAATGTCTTTTTACTGTCAGTTTAATGGTGAAAACCGCAACCACTAACGAGGCTTGGTTGCGGAGATATAGGGTTTCAAAGACATTTTGATTTTTAAGGATGCCGGCATCGCAAGTTTTGCCAAAAAGTGATGAAAAATTTTTTTGTTGAGATTTAAAAAATGGCGTACATGGATGGAAAGATCTTTTTACTGTCAGTTTAATGGTGAAAACCGCAACCACTAACGAGGCTTGGTTGCGGAGATATAGGGTTTCAAAGCCATTTTGATTTTTAAAGTTTTTAACGGTGCCGGCATCGCAAGTTTTGCCAAAAAGTGATGAAAAATTTTTTTGTTGAGATTTAAAAAATGGCGTACATGGATGGAAAGGTCTTTTTACTGTCAGTTTAATGGTGAAAACCGCAACCACTAACGAGGCTTGGTTGCGGCGATATAGGGTTTCAAAGACATTTTTATTTTTAAAGTTTTTAACGATGCCGGCATCGCAAGTTTTGCCAAAAAGTGATGAAAAATTTGTTTGTTGAGATTTAAAAAATGGCGTACATGGATGGAAAGGTCTTTTTACTGTCAGTTTAACGGTGAAAACCGCAGCCACTACCGAGGCTTGGTTGCGGAGATATAGGGATTCAAAGACATTTTGATTTTTAAAGTTTTTAACGATGCCGGCATCGCAAGTTTTGCCAAAAAGTGATGAAAAATTTTTTTGTTGAGATTTAAAAAATGGCGTACATGGATGGAAAGGTCTTTTTACTGTCAGTTTAATGGTGAAAACCGCAACCACTAACGAGGCTTGGTTGCGGAGATATAGGGTTTCAAAGATATTTTGATTTTTAAAGTTTTTAACGATGCCGGCATCGCAAGTTTTGCCAAAAAGTGATGAAAATTCTTTTTGTTGAGATTTAAAAAATGGCGTACATGGATGGAAAGGTCTTTTTACTGTCAGTTTAACGGTGAAAACCGCAGCCACTAACGAGGCTTGGTTGCGGAGATATAGGGTTTCAAAGACATTTTGATTTTTAAAGTTTTTAACGATGCCGGCATCGCAAGTTTTTTCCAAAAAGTGATAAAAAATTTTTTTGTTGAGATTTAAAAAATGGCGTACATGGATGGAAAGGTCTTTTTACTGTCAGTTTAACGGTGAAAACCGCAACCACTGACGAGGCTTGGTTGCGGAGATATAGGGTTTCAAAGACATTTTGATTTTTAAAGTTTTTAACGATGCCGGCATCGCAAGTTTTGCCAAAAAGTGATGAAAATTTTTTTTGTTGAGATTTAAAAAATGGCGTACATGGATGGAAAGGTCTTTTTACTGTCAGTTTAATGGTGAAAACCGCAACCACTAACGAGGCTTGGTTGCGGAGATATAGGGTTTCAAAGACATTTTGATTTTTAAAGTTTTTAACGATGCCGGCATCGCAAGTTTTGCCAAAAAGTGATGAAAAATTTGTTTGTTGAGATTTAAAAAATGGCGTACATGGATGAAAAGGTCTTTTTACTATCAGTTTAATGGTGAAAACCGCAACCACTAACGAGGCTTGGTTGGGGAGATATAGGGTTTCAAAGACATTTTGATTTTTAAGGATGCCGGCATCGCAAGTTTTGCCAAAAAGTGATGAAAAATTTTTTTGTTGAGATTTAAAAAATAGCGTACATGGATGGAAAGGTCTTTTTACTGTCAGTTTAACGGTGAAAACCGCAACCACTAACGAGGCTTGGTTGCGGAGATATAGGGATTCAAAGACATTTTGATTTTTAAAGTTTTTAACGATGCCGGCATCGCAAGTTTTGCCAAAAAGTGATGAAAAATTTTTTTGTTGAGATTTAAAAAATGGCGTACATGGATGGAAAGGTCTTTTTACTGTCAGTTTAATGGTGAAAACCGCGACCACTAACGAGGCTTGGTTGCGGAGATATAGGGTTTCAAAGACATTTTGATTTTTAAGGATGCCGGCATCGCAAGTTTTGCCAAAAAGTGATGAAAAATTTTTTTGTTGAGATTTAAAAAATGGCGTACATGGATGGAAAGGTCTTTTTACTGTCAGTTTAATGGTGAAAACCGCAACCACTAACGAGGCTTGGTTGCGGAGATATAGGGTTTCAAAGCCATTTTGATTTTTAAAGTTTTTAACGATGCCGGCATCGCAAGTTTTGCCAAAAAGTGATGAAAAATTTGTTTGTTGAGATTTAAAAAATGGCGTACATGGATGGAAAGGTCTTTTTACTGTCAGTTTAATGGTGAAAACCGCAACCACTAACGAGGCTTGGTTGCGGAGATATAGGGATTCAAAGACATTTTGATTTTTAAAGTTTTTAACGATGCCGGCATCGCAAGTTTTGCCAAAAAGTGATGAAAAATTTGTTTGTTGAGATTTAAAAAATGGCGTACATGGATCGAAAGGTCTTTTTACTGTCAGTTTAACGGTGAAAACCGCAACCACTAACGAGGCTTGGTTGCGGAGATATAGGGATTCAAAGACATTTTGATTTTTAAAGTTTTTAACGATGCCGGCATCGCAAGTTTTGCCAAAAAGTGATGAAAAATATTTTTGTTGAGATTTAAAAAATGGCGTACATGGATGGAAAGGTCTTTTTACTGTCAGTTTAACGGTGAAAACCGCAACCACTAACGAGGCTTGGTTGCGGAGATATAGGGTTTCAAAGACATTTTGATTTTTAAAGTTTTTAACGATGCCGGCATCGCAAGTTTTGCCAAAAAGTGATGAAAAATTTGTTTGTTGAGATTTAAAAAATGGCGTACATGGATGGAAAGGTCTTTTTACTGTCAGTTTAATGGTGAAAACCGCAACCACTAACGAGGCTTGGTTGCGGAGATATAGGGTTTCAAAGATATTTTGATTTTTAAAGTTTTTAACGATGCCGGCATCGCAAGTTTTGCCAAAAAGTGATGAAAAATTTGTTTGTTGAGATTTAAAAAATGGCGTACATGGATGGAAAGGTCTTTTTACTGTCAGTTTAACGGTGAAAACCGCAGCCACTAACGAGGCTTGGTTGCGGAGATATAGGGTTTCAAAGACATTTTGATTTTTAAAGTTTTTAACGATGCCGGCATCGCATGTTTTTTCCAAAAAGTGATAAAAAATTTTTTTGTTGAGATTTAAAAAATGGCGTACATGGATGGAAAGGTCTTTTTACTGTCAGTTTAACGGTGAAAACCGCAACCACTGACGAGGCTTGGTTGCGGAGATATAGGGTTTCAAAGACATTTTGATTTTTAAAGTTTTTAACGATGCCGGCATCGCAAGTTTTGCCAAAAAGTGATGAAAATTTTTTTTGTTGAGATTTAAAAAATGGCGTACATGGATGGAAAGGTCTTTTTACTGTCAGTTTAATGGTGAAAACCGCAACCACTAACGAGGCTTGGTTGCGGAGATATAGGGATTCAAAGACATTTTGATTTTTAAAGTTTTTAACGATGCCGGCATCGCAAGTTTTGCCAAAAAGTGATGAAAAATATTTTTGTTGAGATTTAAAAAATGGCGTACATGGATGGAAAGATCTTTTTACTGTCAGTTTAACGGTGAAAACCGCAACCACTAACGAGGCTTGGTTGCGGAGATATAGGGTTTCAAAGACATTTTGATTTTTAAAGTTTTTAACGATGCCGGCATCGCAAGTTTTGCCAAAAAGTGATGAAAATTTTTTTTGTTGAGATTTAAAAAATGGCGTACATGGATGGAAAGGTCTTTTTACTGTCAGTTTAATGGTGAAAACCGCAACCACTAACGAGGCTTGGTTGCGGAGATATAGGGATTCAAAGACATTTTGATTTTTAAAGTTTTTAACGATGCCGGCATCGCAAGTTTTGCCAAAAAGTGATGAAAATTTTTTTTGTTGAGATTCAAAAAATGGCGTACATGGATGGAAAGGTCTTTTTACTGTCAGTTTAATGGTGAAAACCGCAACCACTAACGAGGCTTGGTTGCGGAGATATAGGGTTTCAAAGACATTTTGATTTTTAAAGTTTTTAACGATGTGATGAAAGTGATGAAAAATTTTTTTGTTGAGATTTAAAAAATGGCGTACATGGATGGAAAGGTCTTTTTACTGTCAGTTTAATGGTGAAAACCGCAACCACTAACGAGGCTTGTTTGCGGAGATATATGGATTCAAAGACATTTTTATTTTTAAAGTTTTTAACGATGCCCGGCATCGCAAGTTTTGCCAAAAAGTGATGAAAAATTTGTTTGTTGAGATTTTAAAAATGGCGTACACGGATGGAAAGGTCTTTTTACTGTCAGTTTAACGGTGAAAACCGCAACCACTAACGAGGCTTGGTTGCGGAGATATAGGGATTCAAAGACATTTTGATTTTTAAAGTTTTTAACGATGCCGGCATCGCAAGTTTTGCCAAAAAGTGATGAAAAATTTTTTTGTTGAGATTTAAAAAATGGCGTACATGGATGGAAAGGTCTTTTTACTGTCAGTTTAATGGTGAAAACCGCAACCACTAACGAGGCTTGGTTGCGGAGATATAGGGTTTCAAAGACATTTTGATTTTTAAAGTTTTTAACGATGCCGGCATCGCAAGTTTTGCCAAAAAGTGATGAAAAATTTTT
This sequence comes from Epistrophe eligans, assembly GCA_951394125.1. Classification (NCBI taxonomy): domain Eukaryota; kingdom Metazoa; phylum Arthropoda; class Insecta; order Diptera; family Syrphidae; genus Epistrophe; species Epistrophe eligans. Next base: position 67,660,107 of record OX596029.1, on the reverse strand, counting down.
TTGTTGAGATTTAAAAAATGGCGTACATGGATGGAAAGGTCTTTTTACTGTCAGTTTAACGGTGAAAACCGCAACCACTAACGAGGCTTGTTTGCGGAGATATAGGGATTCAAAGACATTTTTATTTTTAAAGTTTTTAACGATGCCGGCATCGCAAGTTTTGCCAAAAAGTGATGAAAAATTTGTTTGTTGAGATTTAAAAAATGGCGTACATGGATGGAAAGGTCTTTTTACTGTCAGTTTAACGGTGAAAACCGCAACCACTAACGAGGCTTGTTTGCGGAGATATAGGGATTCAAAGACATTTTTATTTTTAAAGTTTTTAACGATGCCGGCATCGCAAGTTTTGCCAAAAAGTGATGAAAAATTTGTTTGTTGAGATTTAAAAAATGGCGTACATGGATGGAAAGGTCTTTTTACTGTCAGTTTAACGGTGAAAACCGCAACCACTAACGAGGCTTGTTTGCGGAGATATAGGGATTCAAAGACATTTTTATTTTTAAAGTTTTTAACGATGCCGGCATCGCAAGTTTTGCCAAAAAGTGATGAAAAATTTGTTTGTTGAGATTTAAAAAATGGCGTACATGGATGGAAAGGTCTTTTTACTGTCAGTTTAACGGTGAAAACCGCAACCACTAACGAGGCTTGTTTGCGGAGATATAGGGATTCAAAGACATTTTGATTTTTAAAGTTTTTAACGATGCCGGCATCGCAAGTTTTGCCAAAAAGAGATGAAAATTTTTTTTGTTGAGATTTAAAAAATGGCGTACATGGATGGAAAGGTCTTTTTACTGTCAGTTTAATGGTGAAAACCGCAACCACTAACGAGGCTTGGTTGCGGAGATATAGGGTTTCAAAGACATTTTGATTTTTAAAGTTTTTAACGATGCCGGCATCGCAAGTTTTGCCAAAAAGTGATGAAAAATTTTTTTGTTGAGATTTAAAAAATGGCGTACATGGATGGAAAGGTCTTTTTACTGTCAGTTTAATGGTGAAAACCGCAACCACTAACGAGGCTTGGTTGCGGAGATATAGGGATTCAAAGACATTTTGATTTTTAAAGTTTTTAACGATGCCGGCATCGCAAGTTTTGCCAAAAAGTGATGAAAAATTTTTTTGTTGAGATTTAAAAAATGGCGTACATGGATGGAAAGGTCTTTTTACTGTCAGTTTAATGGTGAAAACCGCAACCACTAACGAGGCTTGTTTGCGGAGATATATGGATTCAAAGACATTTTTATTTTTAAAGTTTTTAACGATGCCCGGCATCGCAAGTTTTGCCAAAAAGTGATGAAAAATTTGTTTGTTGAGATTTTAAAAATGGCGTACACGGATGGAAAGGTCTTTTTACTGTCAGTTTAACGGTGAAAACCGCAACCACTAACGAGGCTTGGTTGCGGAGATATAGGGATTCAAAGACATTTTGATTTTTAAAGTTTTTAACGATGCCGGCATCGCAAGTTTTGCCAAAAAGTGATGAAAAATTTTTTTGTTGAGATTTAAAAAATGGCGTACATGGATGGAAAGGTCTTTTTACTGTCAGTTTAATGGTGAAAACCGCAACCACTAACGAGGCTTGGTTGCGGAGATATAGGGTTTCAAAGACATTTTGATTTTTAAAGTTTTTAACGATGCCGGCATCGCAAGTTTTGCCAAAAAGTGATGAAAAATTTTTTTGTTGAGATTTAAAAAATGGCGTACATGGATGGAAAGGTCTTTTTACTGTCAGTTTAACGGTGAAAACCGCAACCACTAACGAGGCTTGTTTGCGGAGATATAGGGATTCAAAGACATTTTTATTTTTAAAGTTTTTAACGATGCCGGCATCGCAAGTTTTGCCAAAAAGTGATGAAAAATTTGTTTGTTGAGATTTAAAAAATGGCGTACATGGATGGAAAGGTCTTTTTACTGTCAGTTTAACGGTGAAAACCGCAACCACTAACGAGGCTTGTTTGCGGAGATATAGGGATTCAAAGACATTTTTATTTTTAAAGTTTTTAACGATGCCGGCATCGCAAGTTTTGCCAAAAAGTGATGAAAAATTTGTTTGTTGAGATTTAAAAAATGGCGTACATGGATGGAAAGGTCTTTTTACTGTCAGTTTAACGGTGAAAACCGCAACCACTAACGAGGCTTGGTTGCGGAGATATAGGGTTTCAAAGACATTTTGATTTTTAAAGTTTTTAACGATGCCGGCATCGCAAGTTTTGCCAAAAAGTGATGAAAATTTTTTTTGTTGAGATTTAAAAAATGGCGTACATGGATGGAAAGGTCTTTTTACTGTCAGTTTAATGGTGAAAACCGCAACCACTAACGAGGCTTGGTTGCGGAGATATAGGGTTTCAAAGACATTTTGATTTTTAAAGTTTTTAACGATGCCGGCATCGCAAGTTTTGCCAAAAAGTGATGAAAAATTTTTTTGTTGAGATTTAAAAAATGGCGTACATGGATGGAAAGGTCTTTTTACTGTCAGTTTAACGGTGAAAACCGCAACCACTAACGAGGCTTGGTTGCGGAGATATAGGGATTCAAAGACATTTTGATTTTTAAAGTTTTTAACGATGCCGGCATCGCAAGTTTTGCCAAAAAGTGATGAAAAATTTTTTTGTTGAGATTTAAAAAATGGCGTACATGGATGGAAAGGTCTTTTTACTGTCAGTTTAATGGTGAAAACCGCAACCACTAACGAGGCTTGGTTGCGGAGATATAGGGTTTCAAAGACATTTTGATTTTTAACGATGCCGGCATCGCAAGTTTTGCCAAAAAGTGATGAAAAATTTTTTTGTTGAGATTTAAAAAATGGCGTACATGGATGGAAAGGTCTTTTTACTGTGAGTTTAATGGTGAAAACCGCAACCACTAACGAGGCTTGGTTGCGGAGATATAGGGTTTCAAAGATATTTTGATTTTTAAAGTTTTTAACGATGCCGGCATCGCAAGTTTTGCCAAAAATTGATGAAAAATTTTTTTGTTGAGATTCAAAAAATGGCGTACATGGATGGAAAGGTCTTTTTACTGTCAGTTTAATGGTGAAAACCGCAACCACTAACGAGGCTTGGTTGCGGAGATATAGGGTTTCAAAGATATTTTGATTTTTAAAGTTTTTAACGATGCCGGCATCGCAAGTTTTGCCAAAAAGTGATGAAAAATTTGTTTGTTGAGATTTAAAAAATGGCGTACATGGATGAAAAGGTCTTTTTACTGTCAGTTTAATGGTGAAAACCGCAACCACTAACGAGGCTTGGTTGCGGAGATATAGGGTTTCAAAGACATTTTGATTTTTAAGGATGCCGGCATCGCAAGTTTTGCCAAAAAGTGATGAAAAATTTTTTTGTTGAGATTTAAAAAATGGCGTACATGGATGGAAAGGTCTTTTTACTGTCAGTTTAACGGTGAAAACCGCAACCACTAACGAGGCTTGGTTGCGGAGATATAGGGTTTCAAAGACATTTTGATTTTTAAAGTTTTTAACGGTGCCGGCATCGCAAGTTTTGCCAAAAAGTGATGAAAAATTTTTTTGTTGAGATTTAAAAAATGGCGTACATGGATGGAAAGGTCTTTTTACTGTCAGTTTAATGGTGAAAACCGCAACCACTAACGAGGCTTGGTTGCGGAGATATAGGGTTTCAAAGACATTTTGATTTTTAAGGATGCCGGCATCGCAAGTTTTGCCAAAAAGTGATGAAAAATTTTTTTGTTGAGATTTAAAAAATGGCGTACATGGATGGAAAGGTCTTTTTACTGTCAGTTTAACGGTGAAAACCGCAACCACTAACGAGGCTTGGTTGCGGAGATATAGGGTTTCAAAGACATTTTGATTTTTAAAGTTTTTAACGGTGCCGGCATCGCAAGTTTTGCCAAAAAGTGATGAAAAATTTTTTTGTTGAGATTTAAAAAATGGCGTCCATTGATGGAAAGGTCTTTTTACTGTCAGTTTAATGGTGAAAACCGCAACCACTAACGAGGCTTGGTTGCGGAGATATAGGGATTCAAAGACATTTTGATTTTTAAAGTTTTTAACGATGCCGGCATCGCAAGTTTTGCCAAAAAGTGATGAAAAATTTTTTTGTTGAGATTTAAAAAATGGCGTACATGGATGGAAAGGTCTTTTTACTGTCAGTTTAATGGTGAAAACCGCAACCACTAACGAGGCTTGGTTGCGGAGATATAGGGTTTCAAAGACATTTTGATTTTTAAGGATGCCGGCATCGCAAGTTTTGCCAAAAAGTGATGAAAAATTTTTTTGTTGAGATTTAAAAAATGGCGTACATGGATGGAAAGGTCTTTTTACTGTCAGTTTAACGGTGAAAACCGCAACCACTAACGAGGCTTGGTTGCGGAGATATAGGGTTTCAAAGACATTTTGATTTTTAAAGTTTTTAACGGTGCCGGCATCGCAAGTTTTGCCAAAAAGTGATGAAAAATTTTTTTGTTGAGATTTAAAAAATGGCGTCCATTGATGGAAAGGTCTTTTTACTGTCAGTTTAATGGTGAAAACCGCAACCACTAACGAGGCTTGGTTGCGGAGATATAGGGATTCAAAGACATTTTGATTTTTAAAGTTTTTAACGATGCCGGCATCGCAAGTTTTGCCAAAAAGTGATGAAAAATTTTTTTGTTGAGATTTAAAAAATGGCGTACATGGATGGAAAGGTCTTTTTACTGTCAGTTTAATGGTGAAAACCGCAACCACTAACGAGGCTTGGTTGCGGAGATATAGGGTTTCAAAGACATTTTGATTTTTAAGGATGCCGGCATCGCAAGTTTTGCCAAAAAGTGATGAAAAATTTTTTTGTTGAGATTTAAAAAATGGCGTACACGGATGGAAAGGTCTTTTTACTGTCAGTTTAATGGTGAAAACCGCAACCACTAACGAGGCTTGGTTGCGGAGATATAGGGTTTCAAAGACATTTTGATTTTTAACGATGCCGGCATCGCAAGTTTTGCCAAAAAGTGATGAAAAATTTTTTTGTTGAGATTTAAAAAATGGCGTACATGGATGGAAAGGTCTTTTTACTGTCAGTTTAATGGTGAAAACCGCAACCACTAACGAGGCTTGGTTGCGGAGATATAGGGTTTCAAAGACATTTTGATTTTTAAAGTTTTTAACGATGCCGGCATCGCAAGTTTTGCCAAAAAGTGATGAAAAATTTTTTTGTTGAGATTTAAAAAATGGCGTACATGGATGGAAAGGTCTTTTTACTGTCAGTTTAATGGTGAAAACCGCAACCACTAACGAGGCTTGGTTGCGGAGATATAGGGTTTCAAAGACATTTTGATTTTTAAAGTTTTTAACGATGCCGGCATCGCAAGTTTTGCCAAAAAGTGATGAAAAATTTGTTTGTTGAGATTTAAAAAATGGCGTACATGGATGGAAAGGTCTTTTTACTGTCAGTTTAACGGTGAAAACCGCAACCACTCCCGAGGCTTGGTTGCGGAGATATAGGGATTCAAAGACATTTTGATTTTTAAAGTTTTTAACGATGCCGGCATCGCAAGTTTTGCCAAAAAGTGATGAAAAATTTGTTTGTTGAGATATAAAAAATGGCGTACATGGATGGAAAGGTCTTTTTACTGTCAGTTTAATGGTGAAAACCGCAACCACTAACGAGGCTTGGTTGCGGAGATATAGGGTTTCAAAGATATTTTGATTTTTAAAGTTTTTAACGATGCCGGCATCGCAAGTTTTGCCAAAAAGTGATGAAAATTCTTTTTGTTGAGATTTAAAAAATGGCGTACATGGATGGAAAGGTCTTTTTACTGTCAGTTTAACGGTGAAAACCGCAGCCACTAACGAGGCTTGGTTGCGGAGATATAGGGTTTCAAAGACATTTTGATTTTTAAAGTTTTTAACGATGCCGGCATCGCAAGTTTTTTCCAAAAAGTGATAAAAAATTTTTTTGTTGAGATTTAAAAAATGGCGTACATGGATGGAAAGGTCTTTTTACTGTCAGTTTAACGGTGAAAACCGCAACCACTGACGAGGCTTGGTTGCGGAGATATAGGGTTTCAAAGACATTTTGATTTTTAAAGTTTTTAACGATGCCGGCATCGCAAGTTTTGCCAAAAAGTGATGAAAATTTTTTTTGTTGAGATTTAAAAAATGGCGTACATGGATGGAAAGGTCTTTTTACTGTCAGTTTAATGGTGAAAACCGCAACCACTAACGAGGCTTGGTTGCGGAGATATAGGGTTTCAAAGACATTTTGATTTTTAAAGTTTTTAACGATGCCGGCATCGCAAGTTTTGCCAAAAAGTGATGAAAAATTTGTTTGTTGAGATTTAAAAAATGGCGTACATGGATGAAAAGGTCTTTTTACTATCAGTTTAATGGTGAAAACCGCAACCACTAACGAGGCTTGGTTGGGGAGATATAGGGTTTCAAAGACATTTTGATTTTTAAGGATGCCGGCATCGCAAGTTTTGCCAAAAAGTGATGAAAAATTTTTTTGTTGAGATTTAAAAAATGGCGTACATGGATGGAAAGGTCTTTTTACTGTCAGTTTAACGGTGAAAACCGCAACCACTAACGAGGCTTGGTTGCGGAGATATAGGGATTCAAAGACATTTTGATTTTTAAAGTTTTTAACGATGCCGGCATCGCAAGTTTTGCCAAAAAGTGATGAAAAATTTTTTTGTTGAGATTTAAAAAATGGCGTACATGGATGGAAAGGTCTTTTTACTGTCAGTTTAATGGTGAAAACCGCGACCACTAACGAGGCTTGGTTGCGGAGATATAGGGTTTCAAAGACATTTTGATTTTTAAGGATGCCGGCATCGCAAGTTTTGCCAAAAAGTGATGAAAAATTTTTTTGTTGAGATTTAAAAAATGGCGTACATGGATGGAAAGGTCTTTTTACTGTCAGTTTAATGGTGAAAACCGCAACCACTAACGAGGCTTGGTTGCGGAGATATAGGGTTTCAAAGACATTTTGATTTTTAAAGTTTTTAACGGTGCCGGCATCGCAAGTTTTGCCAAAAAGTGATGAAAAATTTTTTTGTTGAGATTTAAAAAATGGCGTCCATTGATGGAAAGGTCTTTTTACTGTCAGTTTAATGGTGAAAACCGCAACCACTAACGAGGCTTGGTTGCGGCGATATAGGGTTTCAAAGACATTTTTATTTTTAAAGTTTTTAACGATGCCGGCATCGCAAGTTTTGCCAAAAAGTGATGAAAAATTTGTTTGTTGAGATTTAAAAAATGGCGTACATGGATGGAAAGGTCTTTTTACTGTCAGTTTAATGGTGAAAACCGCAACCACTAACGAGGCTTGGTTGCGGAGATATAGGGTTTCAAAGACATTTTGATTTTTAAAGTTTTTAACGATGCCGGCATCGCAAGTTTTGCCAAAAAGTGATGAAAAATTTGTTTGTTGAGATTTAAAAAATGGCGTACATGGATGGAAAGGTCTTTTTACTGTCAGTTTAATGGTGAAAACCGCAACCACTAACGAGGCTTGGTTGCGGAGATATAGGGTTTCAAAGACATTTTGATTTTTAAAGTTTTTAACGATGCCGGCATCGCAAGTTTTGCCAAAAAGTGATGAAAAATTTGTTTGTTGAGATTTAAAAAATGGCGTACATGGATGGAAAGGTCTTTTTACTGTCAGTTTAACGGTGAAAACCGCAACCACTAACGAGGCTTGGTTGCGGAGATATAGGGATTCAAAGACATTTTGATTTTTAAAGTTTTTAACGATGCCGGCATCGCAAGTTTTGCCAAAAAGTGATGAAAAATTTGTTTGTTGAGATTTAAAAAATGGCGTACATGGATGGAAAGGTCTTTTTACTGTCAGTTTAACGGTGAAAACCGCAACCACTCCCGAGGCTTGGTTGCGGAGATATAGGGATTCAAAGACATTTTGATTTTTAAAGTTTTTAACGATGCCGGCATCGCAAGTTTTGCCAAAAAGTGATGAAAAATTTGTTTGTTGAGATATAAAAAATGGCGTACATGGATGGAAAGGTCTTTTTACTGTCAGTTTAATGGTGAAAACCGCAACCACTAACGAGGCTTGGTTGCGGAGATATAGGGTTTCAAAGATATTTTGATTTTTAAAGTTTTTAACGATGCCGGCATCGCAAGTTTTGCCAAAAAGTGATGAAAATTCTTTTTGTTGAGATTTAAAAAATGGCGTACATGGATGGAAAGGTCTTTTTACTGTCAGTTTAACGGTGAAAACCGCAGCCACTAACGAGGCTTGGTTGCGGAGATATAGGGTTTCAAAGACATTTTGATTTTTAAAGTTTTTAACGATGCCGGCATCGCAAGTTTTTTCCAAAAAGTGATAAAAAATTTTTTTGTTGAGATTTAAAAAATGGCGTACATGGATGGAAAGGTCTTTTTACTGTCAGTTTAACGGTGAAAACCGCAACCACTGACGAGGCTTGGTTGCGGAGATATAGGGTTTCAAAGACATTTTGATTTTTAAAGTTTTTAACGATGCCGGCATCGCAAGTTTTGCCAAAAAGTGATGAAAATTTTTTTTGTTGAGATTTAAAAAATGGCGTACATGGATGGAAAGGTCTTTTTACTGTCAGTTTAATGGTGAAAACCGCAACCACTAACGAGGCTTGGTTGCGGAGATATAGGGTTTCAAAGACATTTTGATTTTTAAAGTTTTTAACGATGCCGGCATCGCAAGTTTTGCCAAAAAGTGATGAAAAATTTGTTTGTTGAGATTTAAAAAATGGCGTACATGGATGAAGAGGTCTTTTTACTATCAGTTTAATGGTGAAAACCGCAACCACTAACGAGGCTTGGTTGGGGAGATATAGGGTTTCAAAGACATTTTGATTTTTAAGGATGCCGGCATCGCAAGTTTTGCCAAAAAGTGATGAAAAATTTTTTTGTTGAGATTTAAAAAATGGCGTACATGGATGGAAAGGTCTTTTTACTGTCAGTTTAACGGTGAAAACCGCAACCACTAACGAGGCTTGGTTGCGGAGATATAGGGATTCAAAGACATTTTGATTTTTAAAGTTTTTAACGATGCCGGCATCGCAAGTTTTGCCAAAAAGTGATGAAAAATTTTTTTGTTGAGATTTAAAAAATGGCGTACATGGATGGAAAGGTCTTTTTACTGTCAGTTTAATGGTGAAAACCGCGACCACTAACGAGGCTTGGTTGCGGAGATATAGGGTTTCAAAGACATTTTGATTTTTAAGGATGCCGGCATCGCAAGTTTTGCCAAAAAGTGATGAAAAATTTTTTTGTTGAGATTTAAAAAATGGCGTACATGGATGGAAAGGTCTTTTTACTGTCAGTTTAATGGTGAAAACCGCAACCACTAACGAGGCTTGGTTGCGGAGATATAGGGTTTCAAAGACATTTTGATTTTTAAAGTTTTTAACGGTGCCGGCATCGCAAGTTTTGCCAAAAAGTGATGAAAAATTTTTTTGTTGAGATTTAAAAAATGGCGTCCATTGATGGAAAGGTCTTTTTACTGTCAGTTTAATGGTGAAAACCGCAACCACTAACGAGGCTTGGTTGCGGCGATATAGGGTTTCAAAGACATTTTTATTTTTAAAGTTTTTAACGATGCCGGCATCGCAAGTTTTGCCAAAAAGTGATGAAAAATTTGTTTGTTGAGATTTAAAAAATGGCGTACATGGATGGAAAGGTCTTTTTACTGTCAGTTTAATGGTGAAAACCGCAACCACTAACGAGGCTTGGTTGCGGAGATATAGGGTTTCAAAGACATTTTGATTTTTAAAGTTTTTAACGATGCCGGCATCGCAAGTTTTGCCAAAAAGTGATGAAAAATTTGTTTGTTGAGATTTAAAAAATGGCGTACATGGATGGAAAGGTCTTTTTACTGTCAGTTTAATGGTGAAAACCGCAACCACTAACGAGGCTTGGTTGCGGAGATATAGGGTTTCAAAGACATTTTGATTTTTAAAGTTTTTAACGATGCCGGCATCGCAAGTTTTGCCAAAAAGTGATGAAAAATTTGTTTGTTGAGATTTAAAAAATGGCGTACATGGATGGAAAGGTCTTTTTACTGTCAGTTTAACGGTGAAAACCGCAGCCACTAACGAGGCTTGGTTGCGGAGATATAGGGTTTCAAAGACATTTTGATTTTTAAAGTTTTTAACGATGCCGGCATCGCAAGTTTTTTCCAAAAAGTGATAAAAAATTTTTTTGTTGAGATTTAAAAAATGGCGTACATGGATGGAAAGGTCTTTTTACTGTCAGTTTAACGGTGAAAACCGCAACCACTGACGAGGCTTGGTTGCGGAGATATAGGGTTTCAAAGACATTTTGATTTTTAAAGTTTTTAACGATGCCGGCATCGCAAGTTTTGCCAAAAAGTGATGAAAATTTTTTTTGTTGAGATTTAAAAAATGGCGTACATGGATGGAAAGGTCTTTTTACTGTCAGTTTAATGGTGAAAACCGCAACCACTAACGAGGCTTGGTTGCGGAGATATAGGGTTTCAAAGACATTTTGATTTTTAAAGTTTTTAACGATGCCGGCATCGCAAGTTTTGCCAAAAAGTGATGAAAAATTTGTTTGTTGAGATTTAAAAAATGGCGTACATGGATGAAGAGGTCTTTTTACTATCAGTTTAATGGTGAAAACCGCAACCACTAACGAGGCTTGGTTGGGGAGATATAGGGTTTCAAAGACATTTTGATTTTTAAGGATGCCGGCATCGCAAGTTTTGCCAAAAAGTGATGAAAAATTTTTTTGTTGAGATTTAAAAAATGGCGTACATGGATGGAAAGGTCTTTTTACTGTCAGTTTAACGGTGAAAACCGCAACCACTAACGAGGCTTGGTTGCGGAGATATAGGGATTCAAAGACATTTTGATTTTTAAAGTTTTTAACGATGCCGGCATCGCAAGTTTTGCCAAAAAGTGATGAAAAATTTTTTTGTTGAGATTTAAAAAATGGCGTACATGGATGGAAAGGTCTTTTTACTGTCAGTTTAATGGTGAAAACCGCGACCACTAACGAGGCTTGGTTGCGGAGATATAGGGTTTCAAAGACATTTTGATTTTTAAGGATGCCGGCATCGCAAGTTTTGCCAAAAAGTGATGAAAAATTTTTTTGTTGAGATTTAAAAAATGGCGTACATGGATGGAAAGGTCTTTTTACTGTCAGTTTAATGGTGAAAACCGCAACCACTAACGAGGCTTGGTTGCGGAGATATAGGGTTTCAAAGACATTTTGATTTTTAAAGTTTTTAACGGTGCCGGCATCGCAAGTTTTGCCAAAAAGTGATGAAAAATTTTTTTGTTGAGATTTAAAAAATGGCGTCCATTGATGGAAAGGTCTTTTTACTGTCAGTTTAATGGTGAAAACCGCAACCACTAACGAGGCTTGGTTGCGGCGATATAGGGTTTCAAAGACATTTTTATTTTTAAAGTTTTTAACGATGCCGGCATCGCAAGTTTTGCCAAAAAGTGATGAAAAATTTGTTTGTTGAGATTTAAAAAATGGCGTACATGGATGGAAAGGTCTTTTTACTGTCAGTTTAATGGTGAAAACCGCAACCACTAACGAGGCTTGGTTGCGGAGATATAGGGTTTCAAAGACATTTTGATTTTTAAAGTTTTTAACGATGCCGGCATCGCAAGTTTTGCCAAAAAGTGATGAAAAATTTGTTTGTTGAGATTTAAAAAATGGCGTACATGGATGGAAAGGTCTTTTTACTGTCAGTTTAATGGTGAAAACCGCAACCACTAACGAGGCTTGGTTGCGGAGATATAGGGTTTCAAAGACATTTTGATTTTTAAAGTTTTTAACGATGCCGGCATCGCAAGTTTTGCCAAAAAGTGATGAAAAATTTGTTTGTTGAGATTTAAAAAATGGCGTACATGGATGGAAAGGTCTTTTTACTGTCAGTTTAACGGTGAAAACCGCAACCACTAACGAGGCTTGGTTGCGGAGATATAGGGATTCAAAGACATTTTGATTTTTAAAGTTTTTAACGATGCCGGCATCGCAAGTTTTGCCAAAAAGTGATGAAAAATTTGTTTGTTGAGATTTAAAAAATGGCGTACATGGATGGAAAGGTCTTTTTACTGTCAGTTTAATGGTGAAAACCGCAACCACTAACGAGGCTTGGTTGCGGAGATATAGGGTTTCAAAGATATTTTGATTTTTAAAGTTTTTAACGATGCCGGCATCGCAAGTTTTGCCAAAAAGTGATGAAAATTCTTTTTGTTGAGATTTAAAAAATGGCGTACATGGATGGAAAGGTCTTTTTACTGTCAGTTTAACGGTGAAAACCGCAACCACTGACGAGGCTTGGTTGCGGAGATATAGGGATTCAAAGACATTTTGATTTTTAAAGTTTTTAACGATGCCGGCATCGCAAGTTTTGCCAAAAAGTGATGAAAAATATTTTTGTTGAGATTTAAAAAATGGCGTACATGGATGGAAAGGTCTTTTTACTGTCAGTTTAACGGTGAAAACCGCAACCACTAACGAGGCTTGGTTGCGGAGATATAGGGTTTCAAAGACATTTTGATTTTTAAAGTTTTTAACGATGCCGGCATCGCAAGTTTTGCCAAAAAGTGATGAAAATTTTTTTTGTTGAGATTTAAAAAATGGCGTACATGGATGGAAAGGTCTTTTTACTGTCAGTTTAATGGTGAAAACCGCAACCACTAACGAGGCTTGGTTGCGGAGATATAGGGATTCAAAGACATTTTGATTTTTAAAGTTTTTAACGATGCCGGCATCGCAAGTTTTGCCAAAAAGTGATGAAAAATTTTTTTGTTGAGATTCAAAAAATGGCGTACATGGATGGAAAGGTCTTTTTACTGTCAGTTTAATGGTGAAAACCGCAACCACTAACGAGGCTTGTTTGCGGAGATATATGGATTCAAAGACATTTTGATTTTTAAAGTTTTTAACGATGCCGGCATCGCAAGTTTTGCCAAAAAGTGATGAAAAATTTTTTTGTTGAGATTTAAAAAATGGCGTACATGGATGGAAAGGTCTTTTTACTGTCAGTTTAACGGTAAAAACCGCAACCACTAACGAGGCTTGTTTGCGGAGATATAGGGATTCAAAGACATTTTTATTTTTAAAGTTTTTAACGATGCCGGCATCGCAAGTTTTGCCAAAAAGTGATGAAAAATTTGTTTGTTGAGATTTAAAAAATGGCATACATGGATGGAAAGGTCTTTTTACTGTCAGTTTAACGGTGAAAACCGCAACCACTAACGAGGCTTGTTTGCGGAGATATAGGGATTCAAAGACATTTTTATTTTTAAAGTTTTTAACGATGCCGGCATCGCAAGTTTTGCCAAAAAGTGATGAAAAATATTTTTGTTGAGATTTAAAAAATGGCGTACATGGATGGAAAGGTCTTTTTACTGTCAGTTTAACGGTGAAAACCGCAACCACTAACGAGGCTTGGTTGCGGAGATATAGGGTTTCAAAGACATTTTGATTTTTAAAGTTTTTAACGATGCCGGCATCGCAACTTTTGCCAAAAAGTGATGAAAATTTTTTTTGTTGAGATTTAAAAAATGGCGTACATGGATGGAAAGGTCTTTTTACTGTCAGTTTAATGGTGAAAACCGCAACCACTAACGAGGCTTGGTTGCGGAGATATAGGGATTCAAAGACATTTTGATTTTTAAAGTTTTTAACGATGCCGGCATCGCAAGTTTTGCCAAAAAGTGATGAAAAATTTTTTTGTTGAGATTCAAAAAATGGCGTACATGGATGGAAAGGTCTTTTTACTGTCAGTTTAATGGTGAAAACCGCAACCACTAACGAGGCTTGGTTGCGGAGATATAGGGATTCAAAGACATTTTGATTTTTAAAGTTTTTAACGATGTGATGAAAGTGATGAAAAATTTTTTTGTTGAGATTTAAAAAATGGCGTACATGGATGGAAAGGTCTTTTTACTGTCAGTTTAACGGTGAAAACCGCAGCCACTAACGAGGCTTGGTTGCGGAGATATAGGGTTTCAAAGACATTTTGATTTTTAACGATGCCGGCATCGCAAGTTTTGCCAAAAAGTGATGAAAAATTTTTTTGTTGAGATTTAAAAAATGGCGTACATGGATGGAAAGGTCTTTTTACTGTCAGTTTAACGGTGAAAACCGCAACCACTAACGAGGCTTGTTTGCGGAGATATAGGGATTCAAAGACATTTTTATTTTTAAAGTTTTTAACGATGCCGGCATCGCAAGTTTTGCCAAAAAGTGATGAAAAATTTGTTTGTTGAGATTTAAAAAATGGCGTACATGGATGGAAAGGTCTTTTTACTGTCAGTTTAACGGTGAAAACCGCAACCACTAACGAGGCTTGTTTGCGGAGATATAGGGATTCAAAGACATTTTTATTTTTAAAGTTTTTAACGATGCCGGCATCGCAAGTTTTGCCAAAAATTGATGAAAAATTTTTTTGTTGAGATTCAAAAAATGGCGTACATGGATGGAAAGGTCTTTTTACTGTCAGTTTAATGGTGAAAACCGCAACCACTAACGAGGCTTGGTTGCGGAGATATAGGGATTCAAAGACATTTTGATTTTTAAAGTTTTTAACGATGCCGGCATCGCAAGTTTTGCCAAAAAGTGATGAAAAATTTTTTTGTTGAGATTTAAAAAATGGCGTACATGGATGGAAAGGTCTTTTTACTGTCAGTTTAACGGTGAAAACCGCAACCACTAACGAGGCTTGGTTGCGGAGATATAGGGTTTCAAAGACATTTTGATTTTTAAAGTTTTTAACGGTGCCGGCATCGCAAGTTTTGCCAAAAAGTGATGAAAAATTTTTTTGTTGAGATTTAAAAAATGGCGTACATGGATGGAAAGGTCTTTTTACTGTCAGTTTAATGGTGAAAACCGCAACCACTAACGAGGCTTGGTTGCGGAGATATAGGGATTCAAAGACATTTTGATTTTTAAAGTTTTTAACGATGTGATGAAAGTGATGAAAAATTTTTTTGTTGAGATTTAAAAAATGGCGTACATGGATGGCAAGTTTTGCCAAAAAGTGATGAAAAATTTGTTTGTTGAGATTTAAAAAATGGCGTACATGGATGGAAAGGTCTTTTTACTGTCAGTTTAACGGTGAAAACCGCAACCACTAACGAGGCTTGGTTGCGGAGATATAGGGTTTCAAAGACATTTTGATTTTTAAAGTTTTTAACGATGCCGGCATCGCAAGTTTTGCCAAAAAGTGATGAAAAATTTGTTTGTTGAGATTTAAAAAATGGCGTCCATTGATGGAAAGGTCTTTTTACTGTCAGTTTAATGGTGAAAACCGCAACCACTAACGAGGCTTGGTTACGGAGATATAGGGTTTCAAAGATATTTTGATTTTTAAAGTTTTTAACGATGCCGGCATCGCAAGTTTTGCCAAAAAGTGATGAAAAATTTGTTTGTTGAGATTTAAAAAATGGCGTCCATTGATGGAAAGGTCTTTTTACTGTCAGTTTAATGGTGAAAACCGCAACCACTAACGAGGCTTGGTTGCGGAGATATAGGGATTCAAAGACATTTTGATTTTTAAAGTTTTTAACGATGCCGGCATCGCAAGTTTTGCCAAAAAGTGATGAAAAATTTTTTTGTTGAGATTTAAAAAATGGCGTACATGGATGGAAAGGTCTTTTTACTGTCAGTTTAATGGTGAAAACCGCAACCACTAACGAGGCTTGGTTGCGGAGATATAGGGTTTCAAAGATATTTTGATTTTTAAAGTTTTTAACGATGCCGGCATCGCAAGTTTTGCCAAAAAGTGATGAAAAATTTTTTTGTTGAGATTTAAAAAATGGCGTACATGGATGGAAAGGTCTTTTTACTGTCAGTTTAATGGTGAAAACCGCAACCACTAACGAGGCTTGGTTGCGGAGATATAGGGTTTCAAAGATATTTTGATTTTTAAAGTTTTTAACGATGCCGGCATCGCAAGTTTTGCCAAAAAGTGATGAAAAATTTGTTTGTTGAGATTTAAAAAATGGCGTATATGGATGAAAAGGTCTTTTTACTGTCAGTTTAATGGTGAAAACCGCAACCACTAACGAGGCTTGGTTGCGGAGATATAGGGTTTCAAAGACATTTTGATTTTTAAGGATGCCGGCATCGCAAGTTTTGCCAAAAAGTGATGAAAAATTTTTTTGTTGAGATTTAAAAAATGGCGTACATGGATGGAAAGGTCTTTTTACTGTCAGTTTAACGGTGAAAACCGCAACCACTAACGAGGCTTGGTTGCGGAGATATAGGGTTTCAAAGACATTTTGATTTTTAAAGTTTTTAACGGTGCCGGCATCGCAAGTTTTGCCAAAAAGTGATGAAAAATTTTTTTGTTGAGATTTAAAAAATGGCGTACATGGATGGAAAGGTCTTTTTACTGTCAGTTTAATGGTGAAAACCGCAACCACTAACGAGGCTTGGTTGCGGAGATATAGGGATTCAAAGACATTTTGATTTTTAAAGTTTTTAACGATGTGATGAAAGTGATGAAAAATTTTTTTGTTGAGATTTAAAAAATGGCGTACATGGATGGCAAGTTTTGCCAAAAAGTGATGAAAAATTTGTTTGTTGAGATTTAAAAAATGGCGTACATGGATGGAAAGGTCTTTTTACTGTCAGTTTAACGGTGAAAACCGCAACCACTAACGAGGCTTGGTTGCGGAGATATAGGGTTTCAAAGACATTTTGATTTTTAAAGTTTTTAACGATGCCGGCATCGCAAGTTTTGCCAAAAAGTGATGAAAAATTTTTTTGTTGAGATTTAAAAAATGGCGTACATGGATGGCAAGTTTTGCCAAAAAGTGATGAAAAATTTGTTTGTTGAGATTTAAAAAATGGCGTACATGGATGGAAAGGTCTTTTTACTGTCAGTTTAACGGTGAAAACCGCAACCACTAACGAGGCTTGGTTGCGGAGATATAGGGTTTCAAAGACATTTTGATTTTTAAAGTTTTTAACGATGCCGGCATCGCAAGTTTTGCCAAAAAGTGATGAAAAATTTTTTTGTTGAGATTTAAAAAATGGCGTACATGGATGGAAAGGTCTTTTTACTGTCAGTTTAATGGTGAAAACCGCAACCACTAACGAGGCTTGGTTGCGGAGATATAGGGTTTCAAAGACATTTTGATTTTTAAAGTTTTTAACGATGCCGGCATCGCAAGTTTTGCCAAAAAGTGATGAAAAATTTGTTTGTTGAGATTTAAAAAATGGCGTACATGGATGGAAAGGTCTTTTTACTGTCAGTTTAACGGAGAAAACCGCAACCACTAACGAGGCTTGGTTGCGGAGATATAGGGTTTCAAAGATATTTTGATTTTTAACGATGCCGGCATCGCAAGTTTTGTGATGAAAAATTTTTTTGTTGAGATTTAAAAAATGGCGTACATGGATGGAAAGGTCTTTTTACTGTCAGTTTAATGGTGAAAACCGCAACCACTAACGAGGCTTGGTTGCGGAGATATAGGGTTTCAAAGATATTTTGATTTTTAAAGTTTTTAACGATGCCGGCATCGCAAGTTTTGCCAAAAAGTGATGAAAAATTTGTTTGTTGAGATTTAAAAAATGGCGTACATGGATGGAAAGGTCTTTTTACTGTCAGTTTAATGGTGAAAACCGCAACCACTAACGAGGCTTGGTTGCGGAGATATAGGGTTTCAAAGATATTTTGATTTTTAAAATTTTTAA
Source organism: Epistrophe eligans (assembly GCA_951394125.1). Taxonomy (NCBI): domain Eukaryota; kingdom Metazoa; phylum Arthropoda; class Insecta; order Diptera; family Syrphidae; genus Epistrophe; species Epistrophe eligans. The sequence continues at coordinate 67,642,475 of OX596029.1, read as the reverse complement.
CGATGCCGGCATCGCAAGTTTTGCCAAAAAGTGATGAAAAATTTGTTTGTTGAGATTTAAAAAATGGCGTATATGGATGAAAAGGTCTTTTTACTGTCAGTTTAATGGTGAAAACCGCAACCACTAACGAGGCTTGGTTGCGGAGATATAGGGTTTCAAAGACATTTTGATTTTTAAGGATGCCGGCATCGCAAGTTTTGCCAAAAAGTGATGAAAAATTTTTTTGTTGAGATTTAAAAAATGGCGTACATGGATGGAAAGGTCTTTTTACTGTCAGTTTAACGGTGAAAACCGCAACCACTAACGAGGCTTGGTTGCGGAGATATAGGGTTTCAAAGACATTTTGATTTTTAAAGTTTTTAACGATGCCGGCATCGCAAGTTTTGCCAAAAAGTGATGAAAAATTTTTTTGTTGAGATTTAAAAAATGGCGTACATGGATGGCAACTTTTGCCAAAAAGTGATGAAAAATTTGTTTGTTGAGATTTAAAAAATGGCGTACATGGATGGAAAGGTCTTTTTACTGTCAGTTTAACGGTGAAAACCGCAACCACTAACGAGGCTTGGTTGCGGAGATATAGGGTTTCAAAGATATTTTGATTTTTAAAGTTTTTAACGATGCCGGCATCGCAAGTTTTGTGATGAAAAATTTTTTTGTTGAGATTTAAAAAATGGCGTACATGGATGGAAAGGTCTTTTTACTGTCAGTTTAATGGTGAAAACCGCAACCACTAACGAGGCTTGGTTGCGGAGATATAGGGTTTCAAAGATATTTTGATTTTTAAAGTTTTTAACGATGCCGGCATCGCAAGTTTTGTGATGAAAAATTTTTTTGTTGAGATTTAAAAAATGGCGTACATGGATGGAAAGGTCTTTTTACTGTCAGTTTAATGGTGAAAACCGCAACCACTAACGAGGCTTGGTTGCGGAGATATAGGGTTTCAAAGATATTTTGATTTTTAAAGTTTTTAACGATGCCGGCATCGCAAGTTTTGCCAAAAAGTGATGAAAATTTTTTTTGTTGAGATTTAAAAAATGGCGTACATGGATGGAAAGGTCTTTTTACTGTCAGTTTAATGGTGAAAACCGCAACCACTAACGAGGCTTGGTTGCGGAGATATAGGGTTTCAAAGACATTTTGATTTTTAAGGATGCCGGCATCGCAAGTTTTGCCAAAAAGTGATGAAAAATTTTTTTGTTGAGATTTAAAAAATGGCGTACACGGATGGAAAGGTCTTTTTACTGTCAGTTTAATGGTGAAAACCGCAACCACTAACGAGGCTTGGTTGCGGAGATATAGGGTTTCAAAGACATTTTGATTTTTAAGGATGCCGGCATCGCAAGTTTTGCCAAAAAGTGATGAAAAATTTTTTTGTTGAGATTTAAAAAATGGCGTACACGGATGGAAAGGTCTTTTTACTGTCAGTTTAATGGTGAAAACCGCAACCACTAACGAGGCTTGGTTGCGGAGATATAGGGTTTCAAAGATATTTTGATTTTTAAAGTTTTTAACGATGCCGGCATCGCAAGTTTTGTGATGAAAAATTTTTTTGTTGAGATTTAAAAAATGGCGTACATGGATGGAAAGGTCTTTTTACTGTCAGTTTAATGGTGAAAACCGCAACCACTAACGAGGCTTGGTTGCGGAGATATAGGGTTTCAAAGACATTTTGATTTTTAAGGATGCCGGCATCGCAAGTTTTGCCAAAAAGTGATGAAAAATTTTTTTGTTGAGATTTAAAAAATGGCGTACACGGATGGAAAGGTCTTTTTACTGTCAGTTTAATGGTGAAAACCGCAACCACTAACGAGGCTTGGTTGCGGAGATATAGGGTTTCAAAGATATTTTGATTTTTAAAGTTTTTAACGATGCCGGCATCGCAAGTTTTGTGATGAAAAATTTTTTTGTTGAGATTTAAAAAATGGCGTACATGGATGGAAAGGTCTTTTTACTGTCAGTTTAATGGTGAAAACCGCAACCACTAACGAGGCTTGGTTGCGGAGATATAGGGTTTCAAAGATATTTTGATTTTTAAAGTTTTTAACGATGCCGGCATCGCAAGTTTTGCCAAAAAGTGATGAAAAATTTTTTTGTTGAGATTTAAAAAATGGCGTACATGGATGGAAAGGTCTTTTTACTGTCAGTTTAATGGTGAAAACCGCAACCACTAACGAGGCTTGGTTGCGGAGATATAGGGTTTCAAAGATATTTTGATTTTTAAAGTTTTTAACGATGCCGGCATCGCAAGTTTTGCCAAAAAGTGATGAAAAATTTGTTTGTTGAGATTTAAAAAATGGCGTATATGGATGAAAAGGTCTTTTTACTGTCAGTTTAATGGTGAAAACCGCAACCACTAACGAGGCTTGGTTGCGGAGATATAGGGTTTCAAAGACATTTTGATTTTTAAGGATGCCGGCATCGCAAGTTTTGCCAAAAAGTGATGAAAAATTTTTTTGTTGAGATTTAAAAAATGGCGTACATGGATGGAAAGGTCTTTTTACTGTCAGTTTAACGGTGAAAACCGCAACCACTAACGAGGCTTGGTTGCGGAGATATAGGGTTTCAAAGACATTTTGATTTTTAAAGTTTTTAACGGTGCCGGCATCGCAAGTTTTGCCAAAAAGTGATGAAAAATTTTTTTGTTGAGATTTAAAAAATGGCGTACATGGATGGAAAGGTCTTTTTACTGTCAGTTTAATGGTGAAAACCGCAACCACTAACGAGGCTTGGTTGCGGAGATATAGGGATTCAAAGACATTTTGATTTTTAAAGTTTTTAACGATGTGATGAAAGTGATGAAAAATTTTTTTGTTGAGATTTAAAAAATGGCGTACATGGATGGCAAGTTTTGCCAAAAAGTGATGAAAAATTTGTTTGTTGAGATTTAAAAAATGGCGTACATGGATGGAAAGGTCTTTTTACTGTCAGTTTAACGGTGAAAACCGCAACCACTAACGAGGCTTGGTTGCGGAGATATAGGGTTTCAAAGACATTTTGATTTTTAAAGTTTTTAACGATGCCGGCATCGCAAGTTTTGCCAAAAAGTGATGAAAAATTTTTTTGTTGAGATTTAAAAAATGGCGTACATGGATGGCAAGTTTTGCCAAAAAGTGATGAAAAATTTGTTTGTTGAGATTTAAAAAATGGCGTACATGGATGGAAAGGTCTTTTTACTGTCAGTTTAACGGTGAAAACCGCAACCACTAACGAGGCTTGGTTGCGGAGATATAGGGTTTCAAAGACATTTTGATTTTTAAAGTTTTTAACGATGCCGGCATCGCAAGTTTTGCCAAAAAGTGATGAAAAATTTGTTTGTTGAGATTTAAAAAATGGCGTCCATTGATGGAAAGGTCTTTTTACTGTCAGTTTAATGGTGAAAACCGCAACCACTAACGAGGCTTGGTTACGGAGATATAGGGTTTCAAAGATATTTTGATTTTTAAAGTTTTTAACGATGCCGGCATCGCAAGTTTTGCCAAAAAGTGATGAAAAATTTGTTTGTTGAGATTTAAAAAATGGCGTCCATTGATGGAAAGGTCTTTTTACTGTCAGTTTAATGGTGAAAACCGCAACCACTAACGAGGCTTGGTTGCGGAGATATAGGGATTCAAAGACATTTTGATTTTTAAAGTTTTTAACGATGCCGGCATCGCAAGTTTTGCCAAAAAGTGATGAAAAATTTTTTTGTTGAGATTTAAAAAATGGCGTACATGGATGGAAAGGTCTTTTTACTGTCAGTTTAATGGTGAAAACCGCAACCACTAACGAGGCTTGGTTGCGGAGATATAGGGTTTCAAAGATATTTTGATTTTTAAAGTTTTTAACGATGCCGGCATCGCAAGTTTTGCCAAAAAGTGATGAAAAATTTTTTTGTTGAGATTTAAAAAATGGCGTACATGGATGGAAAGGTCTTTTTACTGTCAGTTTAATGGTGAAAACCGCAACCACTAACGAGGCTTGGTTGCGGAGATATAGGGTTTCAAAGATATTTTGATTTTTAAAGTTTTTAACGATGCCGGCATCGCAAGTTTTGCCAAAAAGTGATGAAAAATTTGTTTGTTGAGATTTAAAAAATGGCGTATATGGATGAAAAGGTCTTTTTACTGTCAGTTTAATGGTGAAAACCGCAACCACTAACGAGGCTTGGTTGCGGAGATATAGGGTTTCAAAGACATTTTGATTTTTAAGGATGCCGGCATCGCAAGTTTTGCCAAAAAGTGATGAAAAATTTTTTTGTTGAGATTTAAAAATGGCGTACATGGATGGAAAGGTCTTTTTACTGTCAGTTTAACGGTGAAAACCGCAACCACTAACGAGGCTTGGTTGCGGAGATATAGGGTTTCAAAGACATTTTGATTTTTAAAGTTTTTAACGGTGCCGGCATCGCAAGTTTTGCCAAAAAGTGATGAAAAATTTTTTTGTTGAGATTTAAAAAATGGCGTACATGGATGGAAAGGTCTTTTTACTGTCAGTTTAATGGTGAAAACCGCAACCACTAACGAGGCTTGGTTGCGGAGATATAGGGATTCAAAGACATTTTGATTTTTAAAGTTTTTAACGATGTGATGAAAGTGATGAAAAATTTTTTTGTTGAGATTTAAAAAATGGCGTACATGGATGGCAAGTTTTGCCAAAAAGTGATGAAAAATTTGTTTGTTGAGATTTAAAAAATGGCGTACATGGATGGAAAGGTCTTTTTACTGTCAGTTTAACGGTGAAAACCGCAACCACTAACGAGGCTTGGTTGCGGAGATATAGGGTTTCAAAGACATTTTGATTTTTAAAGTTTTTAACGATGCCGGCATCGCAAGTTTTGCCAAAAAGTGATGAAAAATTTTTTTGTTGAGATTTAAAAAATGGCGTACATGGATGGCAAGTTTTGCCAAAAAGTGATGAAAAATTTGTTTGTTGAGATTTAAAAAATGGCGTACATGGATGGAAAGGTCTTTTTACTGTCAGTTTAACGGTGAAAACCGCAACCACTAACGAGGCTTGGTTGCGGAGATATAGGGTTTCAAAGACATTTTGATTTTTAAAGTTTTTAACGATGCCGGCATCGCAAGTTTTGCCAAAAAGTGATGAAAAATTTTTTTGTTGAGATTTAAAAAATGGCGTACATGGATGGAAAGGTCTTTTTACTGTCAGTTTAATGGTGAAAACCGCAACCACTAACGAGGCTTGGTTGCGGAGATATAGGGTTTCAAAGACATTTTGATTTTTAAAGTTTTTAACGATGCCGGCATCGCAAGTTTTGCCAAAAAGTGATGAAAAATTTGTTTGTTGAGATTTAAAAAATGGCGTACATGGATGGAAAGGTCTTTTTACTGTCAGTTTAACGGAGAAAACCGCAACCACTAACGAGGCTTGGTTGCGGAGATATAGGGTTTCAAAGATATTTTGATTTTTAACGATGCCGGCATCGCAAGTTTTGTGATGAAAAATTTTTTTGTTGAGATTTAAAAAATGGCGTCCATTCATGGAAAGGTCTTTTTACTGTCAGTTTAATGGTGAAAACCGCAACCACTAACGAGGCTTGGTTGCGGAGATATAGGGATTCAAAGACATTTTGATTTTTAAAGTTTTTAACGATGCCGGCATCGCAAGTTTTGCCAAAAAGTGATGAAAAATTTTTTTGTTGAGATTTAAAAAATGGCGTACATGGATGGAAAGGTCTTTTTACTGTCAGTTTAACGGTGAAAACCGCAACCACTAACGAGGCTTGGTTGCGGAGATATAGGGTTTCAAAGACATTTTGATTTTTAAAGTTTTTAACGATGCCGGCATCGCAAGTTTTGCCAAAAAGTGATGAAAAATTTTTTTGTTGAGATTTAAAAAATGGCGTACATGGATGGCAAGTTTTGCCAAAAAGTGATGAAAAATTTGTTTGTTGAGATTTAAAAAATGGCGTACATGGATGGAAAGGTCTTTTTACTGTCAGTTTAACGGTGAAAACCGCAACCACTAACGAGGCTTGGTTGCGGAGATATAGGGTTTCAAAGACATTTTGATTTTTAAAGTTTTTAACGATGCCGGCATCGCAAGTTTTGCCAAAAAGTGATGAAAAATTTTTTTGTTGAGATTTAAAAAATGGCGTACATGGATGGAAAGGTCTTTTTACTGTCAGTTTAATGGTGAAAACCGCAACCACTAACGAGGCTTGGTTGCGGAGATATAGGGTTTCAAAGACATTTTGATTTTTAAAGTTTTTAACGATGCCGGCATCGCAAGTTTTGCCAAAAAGTGATGAAAAATTTGTTTGTTGAGATTTAAAAAATGGCGTACATGGATGGAAAGGTCTTTTTACTGTCAGTTTAACGGAGAAAACCGCAACCACTAACGAGGCTTGGTTGCGGAGATATAGGGATTCAAAGACATTTTGATTTTTAAAGTTTTTAACGATGCCGGCATCGCAAGTTTTGCCAAAAAGTGATGAAAAATTTGTTTGTTGAGATTTAAAAAATGGCGTACATGGATGGAAAGGTCTTTTTACTGTCAGTTTAATGGTGAAAGCCGCAACCACTAACGAGGCTTGGTTGCGGAGATATAGGGTTTCAAAGATATTTTGATTTTTAAAGTTTTTAACGATGCCGGCATCGCAAGTTTTGCCAAAAAGTGATGAAAATTCTTTTTGTTGAGATTTAAAAAATGGCGTACATGGATGGAAAGGTCTTTTTACTGTCAGTTTAACGGTGAAAACCGCAGCCACTAACGAGGCTTGGTTGCGGAGATATAGGGTTTCAAAGACATTTTGATTTTTAAAGTTTTTAACGATGCCGGCATCGCAAGTTTTTTCCAAAAAGTGATAAAAAATTTTTTTGTTGAGATTTAAAAAATGGCGTACATGGATGGAAAGGTCTTTTTACTGTCAGTTTAACGGTGAAAACCGCAACCACTGACGAGGCTTGGTTGCGGAGATATAGGGATTCAAAGACATTTTGATTTTTAAAGTTTTTAACGATGCCGGCATCGCAAGTTTTGCCAAAAAGTGATGAAAAATATTTTTGTTGAGATTTAAAAAATGGCGTACATGGATGGAAAGGTCTTTTTACTGTCAGTTTAACGGTGAAAACCGCAACCACTAACGAGGCTTGGTTGCGGAGATATAGGGTTTCAAAGACATTTTGATTTTTAAAGTTTTTAACGATGCCGGCATCGCAAGTTTTGCCAAAAAGTGATGAAAATTTTTTTTGTTGAGATTTAAAAAATGGCGTACATGGATGGAAAGGTCTTTTTACTGTCAGTTTAATGGTGAAAACCGCAACCACTAACGAGGCTTGGTTGCGGAGATATAGGGATTCAAAGACATTTTGATTTTTAAAGTTTTTAACGATGCCGGCATCGCAAGTTTTGCCAAAAAGTGATGAAAAATTTGTTTGTTGAGATTCAAAAAATGGCGTACATGGATGGAAAGGTCTTTTTACTGTCAGTTTAACGGTGAAAACCGCAACCACTAACGAGGCTTGTTTGCGGAGATATAGGGATTCAAAGACATTTTTATTTTTAAAGTTTTTAACGATGCCGGCATCGCAAGTTTTGCCAAAAAGTGATGAAAAATTTGTTTGTTGAGATTTAAAAAATGGCGTACATGGATGGAAAGGTCTTTTTACTGTCAGTTTAACGGTGAAAACCGCAACCACTAACGAGGCTTGTTTGCGGAGATATAGGGATTCAAAGACATTTTTATTTTTAAAGTTTTTAACGATGCCGGCATCGCAAGTTTTGCCAAAAAGTGATGAAAAATATTTTTGTTGAGATTTAAAAAATGGCGTACATGGATGGAAAGGTCTTTTTACTGTCAGTTTAACGGTGAAAACCGCAACCACTAACGAGGCTTGGTTGCGGAGATATAGGGTTTCAAAGACATTTTGATTTTTAAAGTTTTTAACGATGCCGGCATCGCAAGTTTTGCCAAAAAGTGATGAAAATTTTTTTTGTTGAGATTTAAAAAATGGCGTACATGAATGGAAAGGTCTTTTTACTGTCAGTTTAATGGTGAAAACCGCAACCACTAACGAGGCTTGGTTGCGGAGATATAGGGATTCAAAGACATTTTGATTTTTAAAGTTTTTAACGATGCCGGCATCGCAAGTTTTGCCAAAAAGTGATGAAAAATTTTTTTGTTGAGATTCAAAAAATGGCGTACATGGATGGAAAGGTCTTTTTACTGTCAGTTTAATGGTGAAAACCGCAACCACTAACGAGGCTTGGTTCCGGAGATATAGGGATTCAAAGACATTTTGATTTTTAAAGTTTTTAACGATGTGATGAAAGTGATGAAAAATTCTTTTTGTTGAGATTTAAAAAATGGCGTACATGGATGGAAAGGTCTTTTTACTGTCAGTTTAACGGTGAAAACCGCAGCCACTAACGAGGCTTGGTTGCGGAGATATAGGGTTTCAAAGACATTTTGATTTTTAACGATGCCGGCATCGCAAGTTTTGCCAAAAAGTGATGAAAAATTTTTTTGTTGAGATTTAAAAAATGGCGTACATGGATGGAAAGGTCTTTTTACTGTGAGTTTAATGGTGAAAACCGCAACCACTAACGAGGCTTGGTTGCGGAGATATAGGGATTCAAAGACATTTTGATTTTTAAAGTTTTTAACGATGTGATGAAAGTGATGAAAAATTTTTTTGTTGAGATTTAAAAAATGGCGTACATGGATGGAAAGGTCTTTTTACTGTCAGTTTAATGGTGAAAACCGCAACCACTAACGAGGCTTGTTTGCGGAGATATATTGATTCAAAGACATTTTGATTTTTAAAGTTTTTAACGATGCCGGCATCGCAAGTTTTGCCAAAAAGTGATGAAAAATTTTTTTGTTGAGATTTAAAAAATGGCGTACATGGATGGAAAGGTCTTTTTACTGTCAGTTTAACGGTGAAAACCGCAACCACTAACGAGGCTTGGTTGCGGAGATATAGGGATTCAAAGACATTTTTATTTTTAAAGTTTTTAACGATGCCGGCATCGCAAGTTTTGCCAAAAAGTGATGAAAAATTTGTTTGTTGAGATTTAAAAAATGGCGTACATGGATGGAAAGGTCTTTTTACTGTCAGTTTAACGGTGAAAACCGCAACCACTAACGAGGCTTGTTTGCGGAGATATAGGGATTCAAAGACATTTTTATTTTTAAAGTTTTTAACGATGCCGGCATCGCAAGTTTTGCCAAAAAGTGATGAAAAATTTGTTTGTTGAGATTTAAAAAATGGCGTACATGGATGGAAAGGTCTTTTTACTGTCAGTTTAACGGTGAAAACCGCAGCCACTAACGAGGCTTGGTTGCGGAGATATAGGGTTTCAAAGACATTTTGATTTTTAACGATGCCGGCATCGCAAGTTTTGCCAAAAAGTGATGAAAAATTTTTTTGTTGAGATTTAAAAAATGGCGTACATGGATGGAAAGGTCTTTTTACTGTCAGTTTAATGGTGAAAACCGCAACCACTAACGAGGCTTGGTTGCGGAGATATAGGGATTCAAAGACATTTTGATTTTTAAAGTTTTTAACGATGTGATGAAAGTGATGAAAAATTTTTTTGTTGAGATTTAAAAAATGGCGTACATGGATGGAAAGGTCTTTTTACTGTCAGTTTAATGGTGAAAACCGCAACCACTAACGAGGCTTGTTTGCGGAGATATATGGATTCAAAGACATTTTGATTTTTAAAGTTTTTAACGATGCCGGCATCGCAAGTTTTGCCAAAAAGTGATGAAAAATTTTTTTGTTGAGATTTAAAAAATGGCGTACATGGATGGAAAGGTCTTTTTACTGTCAGTTTAACGGTGAAAACCGCAACCACTAACGAGGCTTGTTTGCGGAGATATAGGGATTCAAAGACATTTTTATTTTTAAAGTTTTTAACGATGCCGGCATCGCAAGTTTTGCCAAAAAGTGATGAAAAATTTGTTTGTTGAGATTTAAAAAATGGCGTACATGGATGGAAAGGTCTTTTTACTGTCAGTTTAACGGTGAAAACCGCAACCACTAACGAGGCTTGTTTGCGGAGATATAGGGATTCAAAGACATTTTTATTTTTAAAGTTTTTAACGATGCCGGCATCGCAAGTTTTGCCAAAAAGTGATGAAAAATTTGTTTGTTGAGATTTAAAAAATGGCGTACATGGATGGAAAGGTCTTTTTACTGTCAGTTTAACGGTGAAAACCGCAGCCACTAACGAGGCTTGGTTGCGGAGATATAGGGTTTCAAAGACATTTTGATTTTTAAAGTTTTTAACGATGCCGGCATCGCAAGTTTTGCCAAAAAGTGATGAAAATTTTTTTTGTTGAGATTTAAAAAATGGCGTACATGGATGGAAAGGTCTTTTTACTGTCAGTTTAATGGTGAAAACCGCAACCACTAACGAGGCTTGGTTGCGGAGATATAGGGATTCAAAGACATTTTGATTTTTAAAGTTTTTAACGATGCCGGCATCGCAAGTTTTGCCAAAAAGTGATGAAAAATTTTTTTGTTGAGATTTAAAAAATGGCGTACATGGATGGAAAGGTCTTTTTACTGTCAGTTTAATGGTGAAAACCGCAACCACTAACGAGGCGTGGTTGCGGAGATATAGGGTTTCAAAGACATTTTGATTTTTAACGATGCCGGCATCGCAAGTTTTGCCAAAAAGTGATGAAAAATTTTTTTGTTGAGATTTAAAAAATGGCGTACATGGATGGAAAGGTCTTTTTACTGTGAGTTTAATGGTGAAAACCGCAACCACTAACGAGGCTTGGTTGCGGAGATATAGGGTTTCAAAGATATTTTGATTTTTAAAGTTTTTAACGATGCCGGCATCGCAAGTTTTGCCAAAAAGTGATGAAAAATTTGTTTGTTGAGATTTAAAAAATGGCGTCCATTGATGGAAAGGTCTTTTTACTGTCAGTTTAATGGTGAAAACCGCAACCACTAACGAGGCTTGGTTGCGGAGATATAGGGATTCAAAGACATTTTGATTTTTAAAGTTTTTAACGATGCCGGCATCGCAAGTTTTGCCAAAAAGTGATGAAAAATTTTTCTGTTGAGATTTAAAAAATGGCGTACATGGATGGAAAGGTCTTTTTACTGTGAGTTTAATGGTGAAAACCGCAACCACTAACGAGGCTTGGTTGCGGAGATATAGGGTTTCAAAGACATTTTGATTTTTAAGGATGCCGGCATCGCAAGTTTTGCCAAAAAGTGATGAAAAATTTGTTTGTTGAGATTTAAAAAATGGCGTCCATTGATGGAAAGGTCTTTTTACTGTCAGTTTAATGGTGAAAACCGCAACCACTAACGAGGCTTGGTTGCGGAGATATAGGGATTCAAAGACATTTTGATTTTTAAAGTTTTTAACGATGCCGGCATCGCAAGTTTTGCCAAAAAGTGATGAAAAATTTTTCTGTTGAGATTTAAAAAATGGCGTACATGGATGGAAAGGTCTTTTTACTGTGAGTTTAATGGTGAAAACCGCAACCACTAACGAGGCTTGGTTGCGGAGATATAGGGTTTCAAAGACATTTTGATTTTTAACGATGCCGGCATCGCAAGTTTTGTGATGAAAAATTTTTTTGTTGAGATTTAAAAAATGGCGTACATGGATGGAAAGGTCTTTTTACTGTCAGTTTAATGGTGAAAACCGCAACCACTAACGAGGCTTGGTTGCGGAGATATAGGGTTTCAAAGATATTTTGATTTTTAAAGTTTTTAACGATGCCGGCATCGCAAGTTTTGCCAAAAAGTGATGAAAATTTTTTTTGTTGAGATTTAAAAAATGGCGTACATGGATGGAAAGGTCTTTTTACTGTCAGTTTAATGGTGAAAACCGCAACCACTAACGAGGCTTGGTTGCGGAGATTTAGGGTTTCAAAGATATTTTGATTTTTAAAGTTTTTAACGATGCCGGCATCGCAAGTTTTGCCAAAAAGTGATGAAAAATTTGTTTGTTGAGATTTAAAAAATGGCGTATATGGATGAAAAGGTCTTTTTACTGTCAGTTTAATGGTGAAAACCGCAACCACTAACGAGGCTTGGTTGCGGAGATATAGGGTTTCAAAGACATTTTGATTTTTAAGGATGCCGGCATCGCAAGTTTTGCCAAAAAGTGATGAAAAATTTTTTTGTTGAGATTTAAAAAATGGCGTACATGGATGGAAAGGTCTTTTTACTGTCAGTTTAACGGTGAAAACCGCAACCACTAACGAGGCTTGGTTGCGGAGATATAGGGTTTCAAAGACATTTTGATTTTTAAAGTTTTTAACGGTGCCGGCATCGCAAGTTTTGCCAAAAAGTGATGAAAAATTTTTTTGTTGAGATTTAAAAAATGGCGTACATGGATGGAAAGGTCTTTTTACTGTCAGTTTAACGGTGAAAACCGCAACCACTAACGAGGCTTGGTTGCGGAGATATAGGGTTTCAAAGACATTTTGATTTTTAAAGTTTTTAACGATGCCGGCATCGCAAGTTTTGCCAAAAAGTGATGAAAAATTTTTTTGTTGAGATTTAAAAAATGGCGTACATGGATGGAAAGGTCTTTTTACTGTCAGTTTAATGGTGAAAACCGCAACCACTAACGAGGCTTGGTTGCGGAGATATAGGGATTCAAAGACATTTTGATTTTTAAAGTTTTTAACGATGTGATGAAAGTGATGAAAAATTTTTTTGTTGAGATTTAAAAAATGGCGTACATGGATGGCAAGTTTTGCCAAAAAGTGATGAAAAATTTGTTTGTTGAGATTTAAAAAATGGCGTACATGGATGGAAAGGTCTTTTTACTGTCAGTTTAACGGTGAAAACCGCAACCACTAACGAGGCTTGGTTGCGGAGATATAGGGTTTCAAAGACATTTTGATTTTTAAAGTTTTTAACGATGCCGGCATCGCAAGTTTTGCCAAAAAGTGATGAAAAATTTTTTTGTTGAGATTTAAAAAATGGCGTACATGGATGGCAAGTTTTGCCAAAAAGTGATGAAAAATTTATTTGTTGAGATTTAAAAAATGGCGTACATGGATGGAAAGGTCTTTTTACTGTCAGTTTAACGGTGAAAACCGCAACCACTAACGAGGCTTGGTTGCGGAGATATAGGGTTTCAAAGACATTTTGATTTTTAAAGTTTTTAACGATGCCGGCATCGCAAGTTTTGCCAAAAAGTGATGAAAAATTTTTTTGTTGAGATTTAAAAAATGGCGTACATGGATGGAAAGGTCTTTTTACTGTCAGTTTAATGGTGAAAACCGCAACCACTAACGAGGCTTGTTTGCGGAGATATTTGGATTCAAAGACATTTTTATTTTTAAAGTTTTTAACGATGCCCGGCATCGCAAGTTTTGCCAAAAAGTGATGAAAAATTTGTTTGTTGAGATTTAAAAAATGGCGTACACGGATGGAAAGGTCTTTTTACTGTCAGTTTAACGGTGAAAACCGCAACCACTAACGAGGCTTGGTTGCGGAGATATAGGGATTCAAAGACATTTTGATTTTTAAAGTTTTTAACGATGCCGGCATCGCAAGTTTTGCCAAAAAGTGATGAAAAATTTGTTTGTTGAGATTTAAAAAATGGCGTACATGGATGGAAAGGTCTTTTTACTGTCAGTTTAATGGTGAAAACCGCAACCACTAACGAGGCTTGGTTGCGGAGATATAGGGTTTCAAAGATATTTTGATTTTTAAAGTTTTTAACGATGCCGGCATCGCAAGTTTTGCCAAAAAGTGATGAAAAATTTGTTTGTTGAGATTTAAAAAATGGCGTACATGGATGGAAAGGTCTTTTTACTGTCAGTTTAATGGTGAAAACCGCAACCACTAACGAGGCTTGGTTGCGGAGATATAGGGTTTCAAAGACATTTTGATTTTTAAAGTTTTTAACGATGCCGGCATCGCAAGTTTTGCCAAAAAGTGATGAAAAATTTTTTTGTTGAGATTTAAAAAATGGCGTACATGGATGGAAAGGTCTTTTTACTGTCAGTTTAATGGTGAAAACCGCAACCACTAACGAGGCTTGGTTGCGGAGATATAGGGTTTCAAAGACATTTTGATTTTTAAAGTTTTTAACGATGCCGGCATCGCAAGTTTTGCCAAAAAGTGATGAAAAATTTTTTTGTTGAGATTTAAAAAATGGCGTACATGGATGGAAAGGTCTTTTTACTGTCAGTTTAACGGTGAAAACCGCAACCACTACCGAGGCTTGGTTGCGGAGATATAGGGATTCAAAGACATTTTGATTTTTAAAGTTTTTAACGATGCCGGCATCGCAAGTTTTGTCAAAAAGTGATGAAAAATTTGTTTGTTGAGATTTAAAAAATGGCGTACATGGATGGAAAGGTCTTTTTACTGTCAGTTTAATGGTGAAAACCGCAACCACTAACGAGGCTTGATTGCGGAGATATAGGGTTTCAAAGATATTTTGATTTTTAAAGTTTTTAACGATGCCGGCATCGCAAGTTTTGCCAAAAAGTGATGAAAATTCTTTTTGTTGAGATTTAAAAAATGGCGTACATGGATGGAAAGGTCTTTTTACTGTCAGTTTAACGGTGAAAACCGCAGCCACTAACGAGGCTTGGTTGCGGAGATATAGGGTTTCAAAGACATTTTGATTTTTAAAGTTTTTAACGATGCCGGCATCGCAAGTTTTGCCAAAAAGTGATGAAAAATTTGTTTGTTGAGATTTAAAAAATGGCGTACATGGATGAAAAGGTCTTTTTACTATCAGTTTAATGGTGAAAACCGCAACCACTAACGAGGCTTGGTTCGGGAGATATAGGGTTTCAAAGACATTTTGATTTTTAAGGATGCCGGCATCGCAAGTTTTGCCAAAAAGTGATGAAAAATTTTTTTGTTGAGATTTAGAAAATGGCGTACATGGATGGAAAGGTCTTTTTACTGTCAGTTTAACGGTGAAAACCGCAACCACTAACGAGGCTTGGTTGCGGAGATATAGGGATTCAAAGACATTTTGATTTTTAAAGTTTTTAACGATGCCGGCATCGCAAGTTTTGCCAAAAAGTGATGAAAAAATTTTTTGTTGAGATTTAAAAAATGGCGTACATGGATGGAAAGGTCTTTTTACTGTCAGTTTAATGGTGAAAACCGCGACCACTAACGAGGCTTGGTTGCGGAGATATAGGGTTTCAAAGACATTTTGATTTTTAAGGATGCCGGCATCGCAAGTTTTGCCAAAAAGTGATGAAAAATTTTTTTGTTGAGATTTAAAAAATGGCGTACATGGATGGAAAGGTCTTTTTACTGTCAGTTTAATGGTGAAAACCGCAACCACTAACGAGGCTTGGTTGCGGAGATATAGGGTTTCAAAGACATTTTGATTTTTAAAGTTTTTAACGGTGCCGGCATCGCAAGTTTTGCCAAAAAGTGATGAAAAATTTTTTTGTTGAGATTTAAAAAATGGCGTCCATTGATGGAAAGGTCTTTTTACTGTCAGTTTAATGGTGAAAACCGCAACCACTAACGAGGCTTGGTTGCGGCGATATAGGGTTTCAAAGACATTTTTATTTTTAAAGTTTTTAACGATGCCGGCATCGCAAGTTTTGCCAAAAAGTGATGAAAAATTTGTTTGTTGAGATTTAAAAAATGGCGTACATGGATGGAAAGGTCTTTTTACTGTCAGTTTAATGGTGAAAACCGCAACCACTAACGAGGCTTGGTTGCGGAGATATAGGGTTTCAAAGACATTTTGATTTTTAAAGTTTTTAACGATGCCGGCATCGCAAGTTTTGCCAAAAAGTGATGAAAAATTTTTTTGTTGAGATTTAAAAAATGGCGTACATGGATGGAAAGGTCTTTTTACTGTCAGTTTAATGGTGAAAACCGCAACCACTAACGAGGCTTGGTTGCGGAGATATAGGGTTTCAAAGACATTTTGATTTTTAAAGTTTTTAACGATGCCGGCATCGCAAGTTTTGCCAAAAAGTGATGAAAAATTTGTTTGTTGAGATTTAAAAAATGGCGTACATGGATGGAAAGGTCTTTTTACTGTCAGTTTAACGGTGAAAACCGCAACCACTAACGAGGCTTGGTTGCGGAGATATAGGGATTCAAAGACATTTTGATTTTTAAAGTTTTTAACGATGCCGGCATCGCAAGTTTTGCCAAAAAGTGATGAAAAATTTGTTTGTTGAGATTTAAAAAATGGCGTACATGGATGGAAAGGTCTTTTTACTGTCAGTTTAATGGTGAAAACCGCAACCACTAACGAGGCTTGGTTGCGGAGATATAGGGTTTCAAAGATATTTTGATTTTTAAAGTTTTTAACGATGCCGGCATCGCAAGTTTTGCCAAAAAGTGATGAAAATTCTTTTTGTTGAGATTTAAAAAATGGCGTACATGGATGGAAAGGTCTTTTTACTGTCAGTTTAACGGTGAAAACCGCAGCCACTAACGAGGCTTGGTTGCGGAGATATAGGGTTTCAAAGACATTTTGATTTTTAAAGTTTTTAACGATGCCGGCATCGCAAGTTTTTTCCAAAAAGTGATAAAAAATTTTTTTGTTGAGATTTAAAAAATGGCGTACATGGATGGAAAGGTCTTTTTACTGTCAGTTTTACGGTGAAAACCGCAACCACTGACGAGGCTTGGTTGCGGAGATATAGGGATTCAAAGACATTTTGATTTTTAAAGTTTTTAACGATGCCGGCATCGCAAGTTTTGCCAAAAAGTGATGAAAAATATTTTTGTTGAGATTTAAAAAATGGCGTACATGGATGGAAAGGTCTTTTTACTGTCAGTTTAACGGTGAAAACCGCAACCACTAACGAGGCTTGGTTGCGGAGATATAGGGTTTCAAAGACATTTTGATTTTTAAAGTTTTTAACGATGCCGGCATCGCAAGTTTTGCCAAAAAGTGATGAAAATTTTTTTTGTTGAGATTTAAAAAATGGCGTACATGGATGGAAAGGTCTTTTTACTGTCAGTTTAATGGTGAAAACCGCAACCACTAACGAGGCTTGGTTGCGGAGATATAGGGTTTCAAAGACATTTTGATTTTTAAAGTTTTTAACGATGCCGGCATCGCAAGTTTTGCCAAAAAGTGATGAAAAATTTGTTTGTTGAGATTTAAAAAATGGCGTACATGGATGGAAAGGTCTTTTTACTGTCAGTTTAACGGTGAAAACCGCAACCACTAACGAGGCTTGGTTGCGGAGATATAGGGATTCAAAGACATTTTGATTTTTAAAGTTTTTAACGATGCCGGCATCGCAAGTTTTGCCAAAAAGTGATGAAAAATTTGTTTGTTGAGATTTAAAAAATGGCGTACATGGATGGAAAGGTCTTTTTACTGTCAGTTTAATGGTGAAAACCGCAACCACTAACGAGGCTTGGTTGCGGAGATATAGGGTTTCAAAGATATTTTGATTTTTAAAGTTTTTAACGATGCCGGCATCGCAAGTTTTGCCAAAAAGTGATGAAAAATTTGTTTGTTGAGATTTAAAAAATGGCGTACATGGATGGAAAGGTCTTTTTACTGTGAGTTTAATGGTGAAAACCGCAACCACTAACGAGGCTTGGTTGCGGAGATATAGGGTTTCAAAGATATTTTGATTTTTAAAGTTTTTAACGATGCCGGCATCGCAAGTTTTGCCAAAAAGTGATGAAAATTCTTTTTGTTGAGATTTAAAAAATGGCGTACATGGATGGAAAGGTCTTTTTACTGTCAGTTTAATGGTGAAAACCGCAACCACTAACGAGGCTTGGTTGCGGAGATATATGGATTCAAAGACATTTTTATTTTTAAAGTTTTTAACGATGCCCGGCATCGCAAGTTTTGCCAAAAAGTGATGAAAAATTTGTTTGTTGAGATTTTAAAAATGGCGTACACGGATGGAAAGGTCTTTTTACTGTCAGTTTAATGGTGAAAACCGCAACCACTAACGAGGCTTGGTTGCGGAGATATAGGGATTCAAAGACATTTTGATTTTTAAAGTTTTTAACGATGTGATGAAAGTGATGAAAAATTTTTTTGTTGAGATTTAAAAAATGGCGTACATGGATGGAAAGGTCTTTTTACTGTCAGTTTAATGGTGAAAACCGCAACCACTAACGAGGCTTGTTTGCGGAGATATATGGATTCAAAGACATTTTTATTTTTAAAGTTTTTAACGATGCCCGGCATCGCAAGTTTTGCCAAAAAGTGATGAAAAATTTGTTTGTTGAGATTTTAAAAATGGCGTACACGGATGGAAAGGTCTTTTTACTGTCAGTTTAACGGTGAAAACCGCAACCACTAACGAGGCTTGGTTGAGGAGATATATGGATTCAAAGACATTTTTATTTTTAAAGTTTTTAACGATGCCCGGCATCGCAAGTTTTGCCAAAAAGTGATGAAAAATTTTTTTGTTGAGATTTAAAAAATGGCGTACATGGATGGAAAGGTCTTTTTACTGTCAGTTTAATGGTGAAAACCGCAACCACTAACGAGGCTTGGTTGCGGAGATATAGGGATTCAAAGACATTTTGATTTTTAAAGTTTTTAACGATGCCGGCATCGCAAGTTTTGCCAAAAAGTGATGAAAAATTTTTTTGTTGAGATTTAAAAAATGGCGTACATGGATGGAAAGGTCTTTTTACTGTCAGTTTAACGGTGAAAACCGCAACCACTAACGAGGCTTGTTTGCGGAGATATAGGGATTCAAAGACATTTTTATTTTTAAAGTTTTTAACGATGCCGGCATCGCAAGTTTTGCCAAAAAGTGATGAAAAATTTGTTTGTTGAGATTTAAAAAATGGCGTACATGGATGGAAAGGTCTTTTTACTGTCAGTATAACGGTGAAAACCGCAACCACTAACGAGGCTTGTTTGCGGAGAAATAGGGATTCAAAGACATTTTTATTTTTAAAGTTTTTAACGATGCCGGCATCGCAAGTTTTGCCAAAAAGTGATGAAAAATTTGTTTGTTGAGATTTAAAAAATGGCGTACATGGATGGAAAGGTCTTTTTACTGTCAGTTTAACGGTGAAAACCGCAGCCACTAACGAGGCTTGGTTGCGGAGATATAGGGTTTCAAAGACATTTTGATTTTTAAAGTTTTTAACGATGCCGGCATCGCAAGTTTTGCCAAAAAGTGATGAAAATTTTTTTTGTTGAGATTTAAAAAATGGCGTACATGGATGGAAAGGTCTTTTTACTGTCAGTTTAATGGTGAAAACCGCAACTACTAACGAGGCTTGGTTGCGGAGATATAGGGATTCAAAGACATTTTGATTTTTAAAGTTTTTAACGATGCCGGCATCGCAAGTTTTGCCAAAAAGTGATGAAAAATTTTTTTGTTGAGATTTAAAAAATGGCGTACATGGATGGAAAGGTCTTTTTACTGTCAGTTTAATGGTGAAAACCGCAACCACTAACGAGGCTTGGTTGCGGAGATATAGGGTTTCAAAGACATTTTGATTTTTAACGATGCCGGCATCGCAAGTTTTGCCAAAAAGTGATGAAAAATTTTTTTGTTGAGATTTAAAAAATGGCGTACATGGATGGAAAGGTCTTTTTACTGTGAGTTTAATGGTGAAAACCGCAACCACTAACGAGGCTTGGTTGCGGAGATATAGGGTTTCAAAGATATTTTGATTTTTAAAGTTTTTAACGATGCCGGCATCGCAAGTTTTGCCAAAAAGTGATGAAAAATTTGTTTGTTGAGATTTAAAAAATGGCGTACATGGATGAAAAGGTCTTTTTACTGTCAGTTTAACGGTGAAAACCGCAACCACTAACGAGGCTTGGTTGCGGAGATATAGGGTTTCAAAGACATTTTGATTTTTAAGGATGCCGGCATCGCAAGTTTTGCCAAAAAGTGATGAAAAATTTTTTTGTTGAGATTTAAAAAATGGCGTACATGGATGGAAAGGTCTTTTTACTGTCAGTTTAACGGTGAAAACCGCAACCACTAACGAGGCTTGGTTGCGGAGATATAGGGTTTCAAAGACATTTTGATTTTTAAAGTTTTTAACGGTGCCGGCATCGCAAGTTTTGCCAAAAAGTGATGAAAAATTTTTTTGTTGAGATTTAAAAAATGGCGTCCATTGATGGAAAGGTCTTTTTACTGTCAGTTTAATGGTGAAAACCGCAACCACTAACGAGGCTTGGTTGCGGAGATATAGGGATTCAAAGACATTTTGATTTTTAAAGTTTTTAACGATGCCGGCATCGCAAGTTTTGCCAAAAAGTGATGAAAAATTTTTTTGTTGAGATTTAAAAATTGGCGTACATGGATGGAAAGGTCTTTTTACTGTCAGTTTAATGGTGAAAACCGCAACCACTAACGAGGCTTGGTTGCGGAGATATAGGGTTTTAAAGACATTTTGATTTTTAAGGATGCCGGCATCGCAAGTTTTGCCAAAAAGTGATGAAAAATTTTTTTGTTGAGATTTAAAAAATGGCGTACACGGATGGAAAGGTCTTTTTACTGTCAGTTTAATGGTGAAAACCGCAACCACTAACGAGGCTTGGTTGCGGAGATATAGGGTTTCAAAGACATTTTGATTTTTAAAGTTTTTAACGATGCCGGCATCGCAAGTTTTGCCAAAAAGTGATGAAAAATTTTTTTGTTGAGATTTAAAAAATGGCGTACATGGATGGAAAGGTCTTTTTACTGTGAGTTTAATGGTGAAAACCGCAACCACTAACGAGGCTTGGTTGCGGAGATATAGGGTTTCAAAGATATTTTGATTTTTAAAGTTTTTAACGATGCCGGCATCGCAAGTTTTGCCAAAAAGTGATGAAAAATTTTTTTGTTGAGATTTAAAAAATGGCGTACATGGATGGAAAGGTCTTTTTACTGTGAGTTTAATGGTGAAAACCGCAACCACTAACGAGGCTTGGTTGCGGAGATATAGGGTTTCAAAGATATTTTGATTTTTAAAGTTTTTAACGATGCCGGCATCGCAAGTTTTGCCAAAAAGTGATGAAAAATTTGTTTGTTGAGATTTAAAAAATGGCGTATATGGATGAAAAGGTCTTTTTACTGTCAGTTTAATGGTGAGAACCGCAACCACTAACGAGGCTTGGTTGCGGAGATATAGGGTTTCAAAGACATTTTGATTTTTAAAGTTTTTAACGATGCCTGCATCGCAAGTTTTGCCAAAAAGTGATGAAAAATTTATTTGTTGAGATTTAAAAAATGGCGTACATGGATGGAAAGGTCTTTTTACTGTCAGTTTAACGGTGAAAACCGCAACCACTAACGAGGCTTGGTTGCGGAGATATAGGGTTTCAAAGACATTTTGATTTTTAAAGTTTTTAACGATGCCTGCATCGCAAGTTTTGCCAAAAAGTGATGAAAAATTTATTTGTTGAGATTTAAAAAATGGCGTACACGGATGGATAGGTCTTTTTACTGTCAGTTTAACGGTGAAAACCGCAACCACTAACGAGGCTTGCTTGCGGAGATATAGGGTTTCAAAGATATTTTGATTTTTAAAGTTTTTAACGATGCCGGCATCGCAAGTTTTGCCAAAAAGTGATGAAAAATTTTTTTGTTGAGATTTAAAAAATGGCGTACATGGATGGAAAGGTCTTTTTACTGTCAGTTTAACGGTGAAAACCGCAACCACTAACGAGGCTTGGTTGCGGAGATATAGGGTTTCAAAGACATTTTGATTTTTAAAGTTTTTAACGGTGCCGGCATCGCAAGTTTTGCCAAAAAGTGATGAAAAATTTGTTTGTTGAGATTTAAAAAATGGCGTACATGGATGGAAAGGTCTTTTTACTGTCAGTTTAATGGTGAAAACCGCAACCACTAACGAGGCTTGGTTGCGGAGATATAAGGTTTCAAAGACATTTTGATTTTTAAAGTTTTTAACGATGCCGGCATCGCAAGTTTTGCCAAAAAGTGATGAAAAATTTTTTTGTTGAGATTTAAAAAATGGCGTACATGGATGGAAAGGTCTTTTTACTGTCAGTTTAATGGTGAAAACCGCAACCACTAACGAGGCTTGTTTGCGGAGATATTTGGATTCAAAGACATTTTTATTTTTAAAGTTTTTAACGATGCCCGGCATCGCAAGTTTTGCCAAAAAGTGATGAAAAATTTGTTTGTTGAGATTTAAAAAATGGCGTACACGGATGGAAAGGTCTTTTTACTGTCAGTTTAACGGTGAAAACCGCAGCCACTAACGAGGCTTGGTTGCGGAGATATAGGGATTCAAAGACATTTTGATTTTTAAAGTTTTTAACGATGCCGGCATCGCAAGTTTTGCCAAAAAGTGATGAAAAATTTTTTTGTTGAGATTTAAAAAATGGAGTACATGGATGGAAAGGTCTTTTTACTGTCAGTTTAATGGTGAAAACCGCAACCACTAACGAGGCTTGGTTGCGGAGATATAGGGTTTCAAAGACATTTTGATTTTTAAAGTTTTTAACGATGCCGGCATCGCAAGTTTTGCCAAAAAGTGATGAAAAATTTTTTTGTTGAGATTTAAAAAATGGCGTACATGGATGGCAAGTTTTGCCAAAAAGTGATGAAAAATTTGTTTGTTGAGATTTAAAAAATGGCGTACATGGATGAAAAGGTCTTTTTACTGTCAGTTTAATGGTGAGAACCGCAACCACTAACGAGGCTTGGTTGCGGAGATATAGGGTTTCAAAGACATTTTGATTTTTAAGGATGCCGGCATCGCAAATTTTGCCAAAAAGTGATGACAAATTTTTTTGTTGAGATTTAAAAAATGGCGTACATGGATGGAAAGGTCTTTTTACTGTCAGTTTAACGGTGAAAACCGCAACCACTAACGAGGCTTGGTTGCGGAGATATAGGGTTTCAAAGACATTTTGATTTTTAAAGTTTTTAACGGTGCCGGCATCGCAAGTTTTGCCAAAAAGTGATGAAAAATTTTTTTGTTGAGATTTAAAAAATGGCGTCCATTGATGGAAAGGTCTTTTTACTGTCAGTTTAATGGTGAAAACCGGCACCACTAACGAGGCTTGGTTGCGGAGATATAGGGTTTCAAAGACATTTTGATTTTTAAAGTTTTTAACGATGCCGGCATCGCAAGTTTTGCCAAAAAGTGATGAAAAATTTTTTTGTTGAGATTTAAAAAATGGCGTACATGGATGGAAAGGTCTTTTTACTGTCAGTTTAATGGTGAAAACCGCAACCACTAACGAGGCTTGGTTGCGGAGATATAGGGATTCAAAGACATTTTGATTTTTAAAGTTTTTAACGATGTGATGAAAGTGATGAAAAATTTTTTTGTTGAGATTTAAAAAATGGCGTACATGGATGGAAAGGTCTTTTTACTGTCAGTTTAATGGTGAAAACCGCAACCACTAACGAGGCTTGGTTGCGGAGATATAGGGTTTCAAAGACATTTTGATTTTTAAAGTTTTTAACGATGCCGGCATCGCAAGTTTTGCCAAAAAGTGATGAAAAATTTTTTTGTTGAGATTTAAAAAATGGCGTACATGGATGGAAAGGTCTTTTTACTGTCAGTTTAACGGTGAAAACCGCAACCACTAACGAGGCTTGTTTGCGGAGATATAGGGATTCAAAGACATTTTTATTTTTAAAGTTTTTAACGATGCCGGCATCGCAAGTTTTGCCAAAAAGTGATGAAAAATTTGTTTGTTGAGATTTAAAAAATGGCGTACATGGATGGAAAGGTCTTTTTACTGTCAGTTTAACGGTGAAAACCGCAGCCACTAACGAGGCTTGGTTGCGGAGATATAGGGATTCAAAGACATTTTTATTTTTAAAGTTTTTAACGATGCCGGCATCGCAAGTTTTGCCAAAAAGTGATGAAAAATTTTTTTGTTGAGATTTAAAAAATGGCGTACATGGATGGAAAGGTCTTTTTACTGTCAGTTTAATGGTGAAAACCGCAACCACTAACGAGGCTTGGTTGCGGAGATATAGGGTTTCAAAGATATTTTGATTTTTAAAGTTTTTAACGATGCCGGCATCGCAAGTTTTGCCAAAAAGTGATGAAAAATTTGTTTGTTGAGATTTAAAAAATGGCGTACATGGATGAAAAGGTCTTTTTACTGTCAGTTTAATGGTGAAAACCGCAACCACTAACGAGGCTTGGTTGCGGAGATATAGGGTTTCAAAGACATTTTGATTTTTAAGGATGCCGGCATCGCAAGTTTTGCCAAAAAGTGATGAAAAATTTTTTTGTTGAGATTTAAAAAATGGCGTACATGGATGGAAAGGTCTTTTTACTGTCAGTTTAATGGTGAAAACCGCAACCACTAACGAGGCTTGTTTGCGGAGATATATGGATTCAAAGACATTTTTATTTTTAAAGTTTTTAACGATGCCCGGCATCGCAAGTTTTGCCAAAAAGTGATGAAAAATTTGTTTGTTGAGATTTAAAAAATGGCGTACACGGATGGATAGGTCTTTTTACTGTCAGTTTAACGGTGAAAACCGCAACCACTAACGAGGCTTGCTTGCGGAGATATAGGGTTTCAAAGACATTTTGATTTTTAAAGTTTTTAACGATGCCTGCATCGCAAGTTTTGCCAAAAAGTGATGAAAAATTTATTTGTTGAGATTTAAAAAATGGCGTACATGGATGGAAAGGTCTTTTTACTGTCAGTTTAACGGTGAAAACCGCAACCACTAACGAGGCTTGGTTGCGGAGATATAGGGTTTCAAAGACATTTTGATTTTTAAAGTTTTTAACGATGCCGGCATCGCAAGTTTTGCCAAAAAGTGATGAAAAATTTATTTGTTGAGATTTAAAAAATGGCGTACATGGATGGAAAGGTCTTTTTACTGTCAGTTTAACGGTGAAAACCGCAACCACTAACGAGGCTTGCTTGCGGAGATATAGGGTTTCAAAGACATTTTGATTTTTAAAGTTTTTAACGATGCCGGCATCGCAAGTTTTGCCAAAAAGTGATGAAAAATTTATTTGTTGAGATTTAAAAAATGGCGTACATGGATGGAAAGGTCTTTTTACTGTCAGTTTAACGGTGAAAACCGCAACCACTAACGAGGCTTGGTTGCGGAGATATAGGGTTTCAAAGACATTTTGATTTTTAAAGTTTTTAACGATGCCGGCATCGCAAGTTTTGCCAAAAAGTGATGAAAAATTTTTTTGTTGAGATTTAAAAAATGGCGTACATGGATGAAAAGGTCTTTTTACTGTCAGTTTAATGGTGAAAACCGCAACCACTAACGAGGCTTGGTTGCGGAGATATAGGGTTTCAAAGACATTTTGATTTTTAAAGTTTTTAACGATGCCGGCATCGCAAGTTTTGCCAAAAAGTGATGAAAAATTTTTTTGTTGAGATTTAAAAAATGGCGTACATGGATGGAAAGGTCTTTTTACTGTCAGTTTAATGGTGAAAACCGCAACCACTAACGAGGCTTGGTTGCGGAGATATAGGGTTTCAAAGACATTTTGATTTTTAAAGTTTTTAACGATGCCGGCATCGCAAGTTTTGCCAAAAAGTGATGAAAAATTTTTTTGTTGAGATTTAAAAAATGGCGTACATGGATGGCAAGTTTTGCCAAAAAGTGATGAAAAATTTGTTTGTTGAGATTTAAAAAATGGCGTACATGGATGAAAAGGTCTTTTTACTGTCAGTTTAATGGTGAAAACCGCAACCACTAACGAGGCTTGGTTGCGGAGATATAGGGTTTCAAAGACATTTTGATTTTTAAGGATGCCGGCATCGCAAGTTTTGCCAAAAAGTGATGACAAATTTTTTTGTTGAGATTTAAAAAATGGCGTACATGGATGGAAAGGTCTTTTTACTGTCAGTTTAACGGTGAAAACCGCAACCACTAACGAGGCTTGGTTGCGGAGATATAGGGTTTCAAAGACATTTTGATTTTTAAAGTTTTTAACGGTGCCGGCATCGCAAGTTTTGCCAAAAAGTGATGAAAAATTTTTTTGTTGAGATTTAAAAAATGGCGTACACGGATGGAAAGGTCTTTTTACTGTCAGTTTAACGGTGAAAACCGCAACCACTAACGAGGCTTGGTTGCGGAGATATAGGGATTCAAAGACATTTTGATTTTTAAAGTTTTTAACGATGCCGGCATCGCAAGTTTTGCCAAAAAGTGATGAAAAATTTTTTTGTTGAGATTTAAAAAATGGCGTACATGGATGGAAAGGTCTTTTTACTGTCAGTTTAATGGTGAAAACCGCAACCACTAACGAGGCTTGGTTGCGGAGATATAGGGTTTCAAAGACATTTTGATTTTTAAAGTTTTTAACGATGCCGGCATCGCAAGTTTTGCCAAAAAGTGATGAAAAATTTTTTTGTTTAGATTTAAAAAATGGCGTACATGGATGGAAAGGTCTTTTTACTGTCAGTTTAACGGTGAAAACCGCAACCACTAACGAGGCTTGTTTGCGGAGATATAGGGATTCAAAGACATTTTTATTTTTAAAGTTTTTAACGATGCCGGCATCGCAAGTTTTGCCAAAAAGTGATGAAAAATTTGTTTGTTGAGATTTAAAAAATGGCGTACATGGAT
This sequence comes from Epistrophe eligans, assembly GCA_951394125.1. NCBI lineage: Eukaryota > Metazoa > Arthropoda > Insecta > Diptera > Syrphidae > Epistrophe > Epistrophe eligans. Next base: position 67,616,062 of record OX596029.1, on the reverse strand, counting down.
GGAAAGGTCTTTTTACTGTCAGTTTAACGGTGAAAACCGCAACCACTAACGAGGCTTGTTTGCGGAGATATAGGGATTCAAAGACATTTTTATTTTTAAAGTTTTTAACGATGCCGGCATCGCAAGTTTTGCCAAAAAGTAATGAAAAATTTGTTTGTTGAGATTTAAAAAATGGCGTACATGGATGGAAAGGTCTTTTTACTGTCAGTTTAACGGTGAAAATTGCAGCCACTAACGAGGCTTGGTTGCGGAGATATAGGGATTCAAAGACATTTTTATTTTTAAAGTTTTTAACGATGCCGGCATCGCAAGTTTTGCCAAAAAGTGATGAAAAATTTTTTTGTTGAGATTTAAAAAATGGCGTACATGGATGGAAAGGTCTTTTTACTGTCAGTTTAATGGTGAAAACCGCAACCACTAACGAGGCTTGGTTGCGGAGATATAGGGTTTCAAAGATATTTTGATTTTTAAAGTTTTTAACGATGCCGGCATCGCAAGTTTTGCCAAAAAGTGATGAAAAATTTGTTTGTTGAGATTTAAAAAATGGCGTACATGGATGAAAAGGTCTTTTTACTGTCAGTTTAATGGTGAAAACCGCAACCACTAACGAGGCTTGGTTGCGGAGATATAGGGTTTCAAAGACATTTTGATTTTTAAGGATGCCGGCATCGCAAGTTTTGCCAAAAAGTGATGAAAAATTTTTTTGTTGAGATTTAAAAAATGGCGTACATGGATGGAAAGGTCTTTTTACTGTCAGTTTAATGGTGAAAACCGCAACCACTAACGAGGCTTGGTTGCGGAGATATAGGGATTCAAAGACATTTTGATTTTTAAAGTTTTTAACGATGTGATGAAAGTGATGAAAATTTTTTTTGTTGAGATTTAAAAAATGGCGTACATGGATGGAAAGGTCTTTTTACTGTCAGTTTAATGGTGAAAACCGCAACCACTAACGAGGCTTGTTTGCGGAGATATATGGATTCAAAGACATTTTTATTTTTAAAGTTTTTAACGATGCCCGGCATCGCAAGTTTTGCCAAAAAGTGATGAAAAATTTGTTTGTTGAGATTTAAAAAATGGCGTACACGGATGGAAAGGTCTTTTTACTGTCAGTTTAACGGTGAAAACCGCAACCACTAACGAGGCTTGCTTGCGGAGATATAGGGTTTCAAAGACATTTTGATTTTTAAAGTTTTTAACGATGCCGGCATCGCAAGTTTTGCCAAAAAGTGATGAAAAATTTATTTGTTGAGATTTAAAAAATGGCGTACATGGATGGAAAGGTCTTTTTACTGTCAGTTTAACGGTGAAAACCGCAACCACTAACGAGGCTTGGTTGCGGAGATATAGGGTTTCAAAGACATTTTGATTTTTAAAGTTTTTAACGATGCCGGCATCGCAAGTTTTGCCAAAAAGTGATGAAAAATTTATTTGTTGAGATTTAAAAAATGGCGTACATGGATGAAAAGGTCTTTTTACTGTCAGTTTAATGGTGAAAACCGCAACCACTAACGAGGCTTGGTTGCGGAGATATAGGGATTCAAAGACATTTTGATTTTTAAAGTTTTTAACGATGTGATGAAAGTGATGAAAATTTTTTTTGTTGAGATTTAAAAAATGGCGTACATGGATGGAAAGGTCTTTTTACTGTCAGTTTAATGGTGAAAACCGCAACCACTAACGAGGCTTGTTTGCGGAGATATATGGATTCAAAGACATTTTTATTTTTAAAGTTTTTAACGATGCCCGGCATCGCAAGTTTTGCCAAAAAGTGATGAAAAATTTGTTTGTTGAGATTTAAAAAATGGCGTACACGGATGGAAAGGTCTTTTTACTGTCAGTTTAACGGTGAAAACCGCAACCACTAACGAGGCTTGCTTGCGGAGATATAGGGTTTCAAAGACATTTTGATTTTTAAAGTTTTTAACGATGCCGGCATCGCAAGTTTTGCCAAAAAGTGATGAAAAATTTATTTGTTGAGATTTAAAAAATGGCGTACATGGATGGAAAGGTCTTTTTACTGTCAGTTTAACGGTGAAAACCGCAACCACTAACGAGGCTTGGTTGCGGAGATATAGGGTTTCAAAGACATTTTGATTTTTAAAGTTTTTAACGATGCCGGCATCGCAAGTTTTGCCAAAAAGTGATGAAAAATTTATTTGTTGAGATTTAAAAAATGGCGTACATGGATGGAAAGGTCTTTTTACTGTCAGTTTAACGGTGAAAACCGCAACCACTAACGAGGCTTGCTTGCGGAGATATAGGGTTTCAAAGACATTTTGATTTTTAAAGTTTTTAACGATGCCGGCATCGCAAGTTTTGCCAAAAAGTGATGAAAAATTTATTTGTTGAGATTTAAAAAATGGCGTACATGGATGGAAAGGTCTTTTTACTGTCAGTTTAACGGTGAAAACCGCAACCACTAACGAGGCTTGGTTGCGGAGATATAGGGTTTCAAAGACATTTTGATTTTTAAAGTTTTTAACGATGCCGGCATCGCAAGTTTTGCCAAAAAGTGATGAAAAATTTTTTTGTTGAGATTTAAAAAATGGCGTACATGAATGAAAAGGTCTTTTTACTGTCAGTTTAATGGTGAAAACCGCAACCACTAACGAGGCTTGGTTGCGGAGATATAGGGTTTCAAAGACATTTTTATTTTTAAAGTTTTTAACGATGCCCGGCATCGCAAGTTTTGCCAAAAAGTGATGAAAAATTTGTTTGTTGAGATTTAAAAAATGGCGTACATGAATGAAAAGGTCTTTTTACTGTCAGTTTAATGGTGAAAACCGCAACCACTAACGAGGCTTGGTTGCGGAGATATAGGGTTTCAAAGACATTTTGATTTTTAAGGATGCCGGCATCGCAAGTTTTGCCAAAAAGTGATGACAAATTTTTTTGTTGAGATTTAAAAAATGGCGTACATGGATGGAAAGGTCTTTTTACTGTCAGTTTAACGGTGAAAACCGCAACCACTAACGAGGCTTGGTTGCGGAGATATAGGGTTTCAAAGACACTTTGATTTTTAAAGTTTTTAACGGTGCCGGCATCGCAAGTTTTGCCAAAAAGTGATGAAAAATTTTTTTGTTGAGATTTAAAAAATGGCGTCCATTGATGGAAAGGTCTTTTTACTGTCAGTTTAATGGTGAAAACCGCAACCACTAACGAGGCTTGGTTGCGGAGATATAGGGTTTCAAAGACATTTTGATTTTTAAAGTTTTTAACGATGCCGGCATCGCAAGTTTTGCCAAAAAGTGATGAAAAATTTTTTTGTTGAGATTTAAAAAATGGCGTACATGGATGGAAAGGTCTTTTTACTGTCAGTTTAATGGTGAAAACCGCAACCACTAACGAGGCTTGGTTGCGGAGATATAGGGATTCAAAGACATTTTGATTTTTAAAGTTTTTAACGATGTGATGAAAGTGATGAAAAATTTTTTTGTTGAGATTTAAAAAATGGCGTACATGGATGGAAAGGTCTTTTTACTGTCAGTTTAATGGTGAAAACCGCAACCACTAACGAGGCTTGTTTGCGGAGATATATGGATTCAAAGACATTTTTATTTTTAAAGTTTTTAACGATGCCCGGCATCGCAAGTTTTGCCAAAAAGTGATGAAAAATTTGTTTGTTGAGATTTAAAAAATGGCGTACACGGATGGAAAGGTCTTTTTACTGTCAGTTTAACGGTGAAAACCGCAACCACTAACGAGGCTTGCTTGCGGAGATATAGAGTTTCAAAGACATTTTGATTTTTAAAGTTTTTAACGATGCCGGCATCGCAAGTTTTGCCAAAAAGTGATGAAAAATTTATTTGTTGAGATTTAAAAAATGGCGTACATGGATGGAAAGGTCTTTTTACTGTCAGTTTAACGGTGAAAACCGCAACCACTAACGAGGCTTGGTTGCGGAGATATAGGGTTTCAAAGACATTTTGATTTTTAAAGTTTTTAACGGTGCCGGCATCGCAAGTTTTGCCAAAAAGTGATGAAAAATTTTTTTGTTGAGATTTAAAAAATGGCGTCCATTGATGGAAAGGTCTTTTTACTGTCAGTTTAATGGTGAAAACCGCAACCACTAACGAGGCTTGGTTGCGGAGATATAGGGATTCAAAGACATTTTGATTTTTAAAGTTTTTAACGATGCCGGCATCGCAAGTTTTGCCAAAAAGTGATGAAAAATTTTTTTGTTGAGATTTAAAAAATGGCGTACATGGATGGAAAGGTCTTTTTACTGTCAGTTTAATGGTGAAAACCGCAACCACTAACGAGGCTTGGTTGCGGAGATATAGGGTTTCAAAGACATTTTGATTTTTAAGGATGCCGGCATCGCAAGTTTTGCCAAAAAGTGATGAAAAATTTTTTTGTTGAGATTTAAAAAATGGCGTACACGGATGGAAAGGTCTTTTTACTGTCAGTTTAACGGTGAAAACCGCAACCACTAACGAGGCTTGGTTGCGGAGATATAGGGATTCAAAGACATTTTGATTTTTAAAGTTTTTAACGATGCCGGCATCGCAAGTTTTGCCAAAAAGTGATGAAAATTTTTTTTGTTGAGATTTAAAAAATGGCGTACATGGATGGAAAGGTCTTTTTACTGTCAGTTTAACGGTGAAAACCGCAACCACTAACGAGGCTTGGCTGCGGAGATATAGGGTTTCAAAGACATTTTGATTTTTAAAGTTTTTAACGATGCCGGCATCGCAAGTTTTGCCAAAAAGTGATGAAAATTTTTTTTGTTGAGATTTAAAAAATGGCGTACATGGATGGAAAGGTCTTTTTACTGTCAGTTTAATGGTGAAAACCGCAACCACTAACGAGGCTTGGTTGCGGAGATATAGGGTTTCAAAGACATTTTGATTTTTAAAGTTTTTAACGATGCCGGCATCGCAAGTTTTGCCAAAAAGTGATGAAAAATTTTTTTGTTGAGATTTAAAAAATGGCGTACATGGATGAAAAGGTCTTTTTACTGTCAGTTTAATGGTGAAAACCGCAACCACTAACGAGGCTTGGTTGCGGAGATATAGGGTTTCAAAGACATTTTGATTTTTAAAGTTTTTAACGATGCCGGCATCGCAAGTTTTGCCAAAAAGTGATGAAAAATTTTTTTGTTGAGATTTAAAAAATGGCGTACATGGATGGAAAGGTCTTTTTACTGTCAGTTTAATTGTGAAAACCGCAACCACTAACGAGGCTTGGTTGCGGAGATATAGGGATTCAAAGACATTTTGATTTTTAAAGTTTTTAACGATGCCGGCATCGCAAGTTTTGCCAAAAAGTGATGAAAATTTTTTTTGTTGAGATTTAAAAAATGGCGTACATGGATGGAAAGGTCTTTTTACTGTCAGTTTAATGGTGAAAACCGCAACCACTAACGAGGCTTGGTTGCGGAGATATAGGGTTTCAAAGACATTTTGATTTTTAACGATGCCGGCATCGCAAGTTTTGCCAAAATGTGATGAAAAATTTTTTTGTTGAGATTTAAAAAATGGCGTACATGGATGGAAAGGTCTTTTTACTGTGAGTTTAATGGTGAAAACCGCAACCACTAACGAGGCTTGGTTGCGGAGATATAGGGTTTCAAAGATATTTTGATTTTCAAAGTTTTTAACGATGCCGGCATCGCAAGTTTTGCCAAAAAGTGATGAAAAATTTTTTTGTTGAGATTTAAAAAATGGCGTACATGGATGGAAAGGTCTTTTTACTGTCAGTTCAATGGTGAAAACCGCAACCACTAACGAGGCTTGGTTGCGGACATTTTGAAAAAATTTTTTGTTGAGATTTAAAAAATGGCGTCCATTGATGGAAAGGTCTTTTTACTGTCAGTTTAATGGTGAAAACCGCAACCACTAACGAGGCTTGGTTGCGGAGATATAGGGATTCAAAGACATTTTGATTTTTAAAGTTTTTAACGATGCCGGCATCGCAAGTTTTGCCAAAAAGTGATGAAAAATTTTTTTGTTGAGATTTAAAAAATGGCGTACATGGATGGAAAGGTCTTTTTACTGTCAGTTTAATGGTGAAAACCGCAACCACTAACGAGGCTTGGTTGCGGAGATATAGGGTTTCAAAGACATTTTGATTTTTAAGGATGCCGGCATCGCAAGTTTTGCCAAAAAGTGATGAAAAATTTTTTTGTTGAGATTTAAAAAATGGCGTACACGGATGGAAAGGTCTTTTTACTGTCAGTTTAACGGTGAAAACCGCAACCACTAACGAGGCTTGGTTGCGGAGATATAGGGATTCAAAGACATTTTGATTTTTAAAGTTTTTAACGATGCCGGCATCGCAAGTTTTGCCAAAAAGTGATGAAAATTTTTTTTTTTGAGATTTAAAAAATGGCGTACATGGATGGAAAGGTCTTTTTACTGTCAGTTTAACGGTGAAAACCGCAACCACTAACGAGGCTTGGCTGCGGAGATATAGGGTTTCAAAGACATTTTGATTTTTAAAGTTTTTAACGATGCCGGCATCGCAAGTTTTGCCAAAAAGTGATGAAAATTTTTTTGTTGCGATTTAAAAAATGGCGTACATGGATGGAAAGGTCTTTTTACTGTCAGTTTAATGGTGAAAACCGCAACCACTAACGAGGCTTGGTTGCGGAGATATAGGGTTTCAAAGACATTTTGATTTTTAAAGTTTTTAACGATGCCGGCATCGCAAGTTTTGCCAAAAAGTGATGAAAAATTTTTTTGTTGAGATTTAAAAAATGGCGTACATGGATGGAAAGGTCTTTTTACTGTCAGTTTAATGGTGAAAACCGCAACCACTAACGAGGCTTGGTTGCGGAGATATAGGGATTCAAAGACATTTTGATTTTTAAAGTTTTTAACGATGCCGGCATCGCAAGTTTTGCCAAAAAGTGATGAAAAATTTTTTTGGTGAGATTTAAAAAATGGCGTACACGGATGGAAAGGTCTTTTTACTGTCAGTTTAACGGTGAAAACCGCAGCCACTAACGAGTCTTGGTTGCGGAGATATAGGGTTTCATAGACATTTTGATTTTTAAAGTTTTTAACGATGCCGGCATCGCAAGTTTTGCCAAAAAGTGATGAAAAATTTATTTGTTGAGATTTAAAAAATGGCGTACATGGATGGAAAGGTCTTTTTACTGTCAGTTTAATGGTGAAAACCGCAACCACTAACGAGGCTTGGTTGCGGAGATATAGGGTTTCAAAGACATTTTGATTTTTAAGGATGCCGGCATCGCAAGTTTTGCCAAAAAGTGATGAAAAATTTTTTTGTTGAGATTTAAAAAATGGCGTACACGGATGGAAAGGTCTTTTTACTGTCAGTTTAACGGTGAAAACCGCAACCACTAACGAGGCTTGGTTGCGGAGATATAGGGATTCAAAGACATTTTGATTTTTAAAGTTTTTAACGATGCCGGCATCGCAAGTTTTGCCAAAAAGTGATGAAAATTTTTTTTGTTGAGATTTAAAAAATGGCGTACATGGATGGAAAGGTCTTTTTACTGTCAGTTTAACGGTGAAAACCGCAACCACTAACGAGGCTTGGCTGCGGAGATATAGGGTTTCAAAGACATTTTGATTTTTAAAGTTTTTAACGATGCCGGCATCGCAAGTTTTGCCAAAAAGTGATGAAAATTTTTTTTGTTGAGATTTAAAAAATGGCGTACATGGATGGAAAGGTCTTTTTACTGTCAGTTTAATGGTGAAAACCGCAACCACTAACGAGGCTTGGTTGCGGAGATATAGGGTTTCAAAGACATTTTGATTTTTAAAGTTTTTAACGATGCCGGCATCGCAAGTTTTGCCAAAAAGTGATGAAAAATTTTTTTGTTGAGATTTAAAAAATGGCGTACATGGATGAAAAGGTCTTTTTACTGTCAGTTTAATGGTGAAAACCGCAACCACTAACGAGGCTTGGTTGCGGAGATATAGGGTTTCAAAGACATTTTGATTTTTAAAGTTTTTAACGGTGCCGGCATCGCAAGTTTTGCCAAAAAGTGATGAAAAATTTTTTTGTTGAGATTTAAAAAATGGCGTCCATTGATGGAAAGGTCTTTTTACTGTCAGTTTAATGGTGAAAACCGCAACCACTAACGAGGCTTGGTTGCGGAGATATAGGGATTCAAAGACATTTTGATTTTTAAAGTTTTTAACGATGCCGGCATCGCAAGTTTTGCCAAAAAGTGATGAAAAATTTTTTTGTTGAGATTTAAAAAATGGCGTACATGGATGGAAAGGTCTTTTTACTGTCAGTTTAATGGTGAAAACCGCAACCACTAACGAGGCTTGGTTGCGGAGATATAGGGTTTCAAAGACATTTTGATTTTTAAGGATGCCGGCATCGCAAGTTTTGCCAAAAAGTGATGACAAATTTTTTTGTTGAGATTTAAAAAATGGCGTACATGGATGGAAAGGTCTTTTTACTGTCAGTTTAATGGTGAAAACCGCAACCACTAACGAGGCTTGGTTGCGGAGATATAGGGATTCAAAGACATTTTGATTTTTAAAGTTTTTAACGATGCCGGCATCGCAAGTTTTGCCAAAAAGTGATGAAAAATTTTTTTGTTGAGATTTAAAAAATGGCGTACACGGATGGAAAGGTCTTTTTACTGTCAGTTTAACGGTGAAAACCGCAGCCACTAACGAGTCTTGGTTGCGGAGATATAGGGTTTCATAGACATTTTGATTTTTAAAGTTTTTAACGATGCCGGCATCGCAAGTTTTGCCAAAAAGTGATGAAAAATTTATTTGTTGAGATTTAAAAAATGGCGTGCATGGATGGAAAGGTCTTTTTACTGTGAGTTTAACGGTGAAAACCGCAACCACTAACGAGGCTTGGTTGCGGAGATATAGGGATTCAAAGACATTTTGATTTTTAAAGTTTTTAACGATGCCGGCATCGCAAGTTTTGCCAAAAAGTGATTAAAAATTTTTGTGTTGAGATTTAAAAAATGACGTACATGGATTGAAAGGTCTTTTTACTGTCAGTTTAACGGTGAAAACCGCAGCCACTAACGAGGCTTGGTTGCGGAGATATAGGGTTTCAAAGACATTTTGATTTTTAAAGTTTTTAACGATGCCGGCATCGCAAGTTTTGCCAAAAAGTGATGAAAAATTTTTTTGTTGAGATTTAAAAAATGGCGTACATGGATGGAAAGGTCTTTTTACTGTCAGTTTAACGGTGAAAACCGCAACCACTAACGAGGCTTGGTTGCGGAGATATAGGGTTTCAAAGACATTTTGATTTTTAAAGTTTTTAACGATGCCGGCATCGCAAGTTTTGCCAAAAAGTGATGAAAAATTTTTGTGTTGAGATTTAAAAAATGACGTACATGGATTGAAAGGTCTTTTTACTGTCAGTTTAACGGTGAAAACCGCAGCCACTAACGAGGCTTGGTTGCGGAGATATAGGGTTTCAAAGACATTTTGATTTTTAAAGTTTTTAACGATGCCGGCATCGCAAGTTTTGCCAAAAAGTGATGAAAAATTTTTGTGTTGAGATTTAAAAAATGACGTACATGGATTGAAAGGTCTTTTTACTGTCAGTTTAACGGTGAAAACCGCAGCCACTAACGAGGCTTGGTTGCGGAGATATAGGGTTTCAAAGACATTTTGATTTTTAAAGTTTTTAACGATGCCGGCATCGCAAGTTTCGCCAAAAAGTGATGAACAATTTTTTTGTTGAGATTTGAAAAATGGTGTACATGGATGGAAAGGTCTTTTTACTGTGAATTTAACGGTTAAAACCGCAGCCACTAACGAGGCTTTGTTGCGGAGATATAGGGTTTCAAAGACATTTTGATTTTTAAAGTTTTTAACGATGCCGGCATCGCAAGTTTTGCCAAAAAGTGATGAAAAATTTTTTTGTTGAGATTTAAAAAATGGCGTACATGGATGGAAAGGTCTTTTTACTGTCAGTTTAACGGTGAAAACCGCAGCCACTAACGAGGCTTGGTTGCGGAGATATAGGGTTTCAAAGACATTTTGATTTTTAAAGTTTTTAACGATGCCGGCATCGCAAGTTTTGCCAAAAAGTGATGAAAAATTTGTTTGTTGAGATTTAAAAAATGGCGTACACGGATGGAAAGGTCTTTTTACTGTCAGTTTAACGGTGAAAACCGCAGCCACTAACGAGTCTTGGTTGCGGAGATATAGGGTTTCATAGACATTTTGATTTTTAAAGTTTTTAACGATGCCGGCATCGCAAGTTTTGCCAAAAAGTGATGAAAAATTTTTTTGTTGAGATTTAAAAAATGGCGTGCATGGATGGAAAGATCTTTTTACTGTGAGTTTAACGGTGAAAACCGCAACCACTAACGAGGCTTGGTTGCGGAGATATAGGGTTTCAAAGACATTTTGATTTTTAAAGTTTTTAACCATGCCGGCATCGCAAGTTTTGCCAAAAAGTGATGAAAAATTTTTTTGTTGAGATTTAAAAAATGGCGTACATGGATGGAAAGGTCTTTTTACTGTCAGTTTAATGGTGAAAACCGCAACCACTAACGAGGCTTGGTTGCGGAGATATAGGGTTTCAAAGACATTTTGATTTTTAAAGTTTTTAACGATGCCGGCATCGCAAGTTTTGCCAAAAAGTGATGAAAAAATTTTTTGTTGAGATTTGAAAAATGGTGTACATGGATGGAAAGGTCTTTTTACTGTGAGTTTAATGGTGAAAACCGCAACCACTAACGAGGCTTGGTTGCGGAGATATAGGGTTTCAAAGACATTTTGATTTTTAAAGTTTTTAACAATCCGGCATCGCAAGTTTTGCCAAAAAGTGATGAAAAATTTTTTTGTTGAGATTTAAAAAATGGCGTACATGGATGGAAAGGTCTTTTTACTGTCAGTTTGATGGTGAAAACCGCAACCACTAGCGAGGCTTGGTTGCGGAGATATAGGGTTTCAAAGACATTTTGATTTTTAAAGTTTTTATCGATGCCGGCATCGCAAGTTTTGTATAGTGGTATTCACCTTTAAACTGATAGTAAAGAGACCTTTCCATCCATATACGCCATTTTTTAAATAACAAAAAAAAATTGTCTTTGAAACCTTTGGTCTTATTTATAAACGTTGTCTAACTTAAGACAACTGTCCAACTTTTGAAAATGTGTTCAAAAACCTTATTTATTGTTGTTTTATAGCTGCCTAACTTAGACACAAGAGTAGATTGTCTTAACCGTGAATAATGTGATATTTATTTTTAATAAATAAAGCATATTTCCACCAATTTGAAAATAGTTAGACAGTGTCTAAGTAGACAAAAATCTAATAAATATGACCGCTTATATCTCCGCAACCAAGCCTCGTTAGTGGTTGCGGTTTTCACCGTTAATGTGACAGTACTAGGATTTTCGTAAGCAAGTCCAATCTGGGCCAGATCTCTGCGAAAATAAAACGCAGCTAATCATGTCGATATACTGGATCCACACTGATCCGCAGTATATTGTTCTCTCTTATTTTCACGACAAATGAATAAAGAGAAGAGAGAGTCCTGCACTGCGGATGCAGTATTGCGGATCCCATAAAACACGAAGATCATTTCAACTCGACTCGGCTCCAAATGGTGTATATATGCAATTCATGTGACAAAAAAAAACTGGCTGATTCACAATGCGACGAGAAAGCGAGACGAGAGCGTGACGTGAACTCGTTGCAGTTATCAAACCAATTTCAAGCAATGAAAGTATACCAGAGTATACATAATATAGCGTTTCTCGTCGTCACGTCACGGCATGAGTTCGAGAAATTGAAAAAAAAGATACGACATGACTATGATTTTCTTCATTTGACAATTTAGTGACAGAGAAAGAAAACATAAACATAGAGAACCACTGCATCTTCTCAATTGGATAGAATAGATATATATATGTATGTATCTTTTAATTATAAACTAATTCAATTAAACACAATCAAACAAAAGAATGAACATCAAAAGTTAAGAACTAATCCAAATCATATCTGCTTCTATTTTCTTCTATTTTAATTGCAGGTGAAAATGCCATAGTTTATCTCCTGCCCGCTACTTCAGTTCTACTGGCATCGTCCGTCACCGTCCATGGCTCGTCTTGTTGATCACAACACAAGTATTTTTTTCTCAAATTGTTTTTCATTTTTCTAAATGTATTTCTTTTTTTAATCGTTTTATTTTTTTTTTAAATCACTTGAATCACTTTTTTGCAAACCGCGTTGATAGCAAACAACCGAATGAATTAACGCTGTAAAAAAAAACTCGTCAAGAAACTTGTCGCATTGTTAATTTCGAAACGATTTTATAACGAGAAATAGATGACAGTGTTTCACGTCACGCTCGCTCGTCTCGTTTCCTCGTCGCATTGTGAATTAGGCATGAATCGAAAATTCGAACCTAATCCAACTCGACCTCTCGATCCTTCATAATAATATGTAGGTGACGTGTGTAGTCAGCCTTAAGTTAAAATTTTGATATGGAACGTACGCAGCTTCGAGAAAAGCTTTATATCCTACTCTAAAGCTTTTACAGCTGACTTGAGCATTTTCTCCGCTATTCGAGTTTGACAGTTTTTGATTTTTGTTTGGTGCGCATGGGCATGTTTTTTATTTGTGTGTTAATGTACTTTTAATTTATTAGAATTTAGATCTTTCTTTGTTATATTTTATTTTGATTGATAACAAATAAATTTAAATTAAATATTTTATGTGAAGAAAACAAGTTTCAAAATGAGGACCATCTATATTTTCGTGTATCTATTCATGCTCGTGAAAGGTGAAATAAATAAAGTATTTCATTACCAACCGGAGCAGGTGCATTTGTCTTTTGGAGGTAATTATTTTAATCTTTGTAACACGATAAACATTCTTCACTAGGAATTATTAAAGTTATGTAAAATGATTTTTTTTTTATTTCAAAGTTCATCGACAATTTATTGCGTATCCCCTTTTGCTATAATTGTTTGTACAAAAGTTGGACTTGTCAATAAAATAATATGAACAATTATCACAAATGAAAGATTATTTGTTATCATCAATGCCTTTGTCTTTTCAATTCAAAGTTGTCCAGAACAAAAAAATATATATTCATTGACTAGGGGAACCCCAATTTCAATGTTGGACCCAGTTCCGCAGTCGGAGTAAGATATTGCCACTATTGGACACTTAAGCCCAGTTTCACAATGCGGAATTGCAGACTACTTGAATAGTGGCACTTAAGTTTCATATTATGTCATTCAGAATGAATTTTTTCTATTATTTTGTCAGTTTTCTTTTTTATAAAAACAAAAATTTGTCATTTTTTTTATAGGTATCCAGCATTAGTCTATAAAATTTAAAAATGATTTATGTGTAGGAAAAGGATATAATTGCGTTGGAAGTCATAGGTGCATAGGTTTTACAAAACTAACTACCTAGCCCTTTTTTAAAAATAATGGATTAAATAAAATCTAAGCCAGCCAACTTACAACAAAACATTTCACAGTAGGTGTACTACCTACTGGTTGAGCCACATTTTTTGAGTCCTTAAAGGTTTTGAAATGGGTCACAGTCACACTCGGAACAACTACATGATTCAGAACTTTTTAAATTTTCATTCTCGCCATCACTCACACTTTCATATTTTGCTCCATCACGAATTCCATCGTACTTGTTACGAATCTCGAAAAACACTATCACAAATTCCATCGTAGTGGAAAATCTCATGCAAATATTTGTCATTAAGAACGGATTCGCTGATAGTTTTTTTTTGAATTCCGATTAAAATGGAAAATATGATAAGGGTGGTTAAGTAACCAGCTAAAATTTGTATATGTAAAATTAATATTTAATTTTAATTATATTTTATCTATATTCAGAATCAGAAGGAATCACTTTATTAATATACGTACATGTATGCATAATATTCAATGTGATAAAAGTATAATATACCTACCTACACATATAAATTTTAAAGTTCAAAGCACTTGAATTAACACCCGCCGATTCTTATTTTAAATCTATGAGCCTTTCTCGAAAACGCCTCTTAATTTGTCTGATTTATAATAAGAATAACCCATTCTATACAACTAGAACTTTTATGTATTCATGTTCACATTATGTATGTCTTAATAAAATGTTTTTGGAAGAGCCCATTATTTTCCTGAAGATTTCATTTCGGGTGTTCTTATTTTCTAGATAATACTGATGAAATTGTAGTCACTTGGTCAACACGTGATGATTCTGGCACATCCATTGTTGAATATGGTATTCGAGGTTTAGCCCTAACGGCAGAAGGAACATCGCAACTTTTCATTGATGGCGGTGATAAGCATAGATCTCAATTTATACATAGGGTAAATTAAAATAAATGGTTTGAATCCGTAAAAATTTCAATACCAATATTATGATCTTAGGTAAAGCTAAAAAATTTACAACCAAATTCAACATATCTCTATCATTGCGGAGGCCATCTCGGCTGGTCATCTCAATTTTCATTTCGTACCGTCCCGTCTGGTGCCGACTACTCGCCTACCATTGCAATTTACGGCGACATGGGTAATGAAAATGCTCAATCTTTGAGTCGACTTCAAGAAGAAACACAACGTGGTATCTATGATGCCATCGTACACGTTGGTGATTTTGCCTATGATATGAACAGTGAAAATGCTAGAATTGGTGATGAATTTATGAAGCAAATAGAACCAGTTGCAGCATACTTACCGTACATGGTATGCCCTGGAAATCACGAAGAAAAGTTGTAAGTTAAAATTATTGTAGAACATCGTTTTTCTCTTTAGTTAATATCTTCTCGTGTTATTTCAATTTTAAGTAATTTCTCAAACTACCGGGCACGATTCAGTATGCCTGGAAATACCGAAAATATAATGTACAGTTTTAATTTGGGTCCAGTTCATTTCATTGGTTTCTCAACCGAAGTATACTATTTTCTTAATTATGGACTAAAACCTCTTGTTTTTCAATATGAGTGGCTGGAAAAAGATCTACAAGAAGCCAATAAACCTGAAAATCGAGCTCAAAGACCCTGGATCATAACCTTTGGACATCGACCAATGTATTGCAGCAATGAAAATGACAACGATTGTACACATTCTGAAACATTGGTTCGTGTTGGTTGGCCATTCGTCCATTTATTTGGCTTAGAAGATCTATTCTATAAGTATGGTGTAGATGTTGAGCTTTGGGCCCATGAACATTCTTATGAACGCTTGTGGCCAATTTATGATTATAAAATTTATAATGGATCAAAAACGGAACCATACAGAAATCCTGGTGCACCTGTTCATATTGTAACAGGCTCTGCAGGTTGCAAAGAAGGTCGCGAACCGTTTATATCTAAAATTCCAGAATGGAGTGCTTTTCATAGTCAGGTAGGAAATTATACAAATAAAAATTAATATGTTCGTATTTTAAGTTTGAATGCATTTTAGGATTATGGATACACTCGTTTGAAAGCACACAATGCAACGCATTTATATTTTGAACAAGTATCTGATGACAAAGATGGACAAATTATTGATTCATTTTGGATTATAAAAGATAAACATGAAAGTTATAAGAACAAAAAATAAGTATGAAAAATTTGCCACCAAATATGAATCTCACATTCCAGTTGTTTTATGTAAAATGTTTTTTTTTTTTCTCGCACAAACAAAAAACAATAAAAATAAAGTTAAAATTCGAAAAGTTTGTTGTAAATTTCCTTTCGGAACCAATTGTTAATGAAAAAGAAAATATAGCAGTAACACAATTTCTAAAAAAAAAAAAAAAGCATAATTGCATTTTGACCCACCTGAATGAGTTTATATCCATAAATTAAAAATAGCAGATCCCATAGAACTATGGAGACCTACCCATGGCAAACTCTCATTATATAAAATTCTATCCCACGTGATGTGAATGCATTTTAAATTGCTCTGCAACACTTTAATCGACAAGTACCAGTGTGGCTTCCGACCTGGCAGATAGATCATAGACCAAATTGTCAAACTGATAGAAAATCTGGAAAAGACAAACGATTTCCAAATCGAGGCTCGCCGTCTTTTCATAGACTTCAACATGGACTATACCTCGTCATAGCAAAAATACTGCTACGGATATCCCAACTAAAGGTGACCCTTTAAACTTCGCCGACTGTAGAGTCATCAGTCTCCTTTGTATCGCCGAGAAGACCTTTTCTGTTGTTTTATTGAAACGCCAGAAGGCCTGAAAAGTCCATATTAATGTGACTACGTCAGAAAAGTTCACCATCGACCAAATATTCACAATCAAGTCAGATCTTAAAAAAAAAAACAAGAGCTTCAGATCCACACCCACCTTTTTTCAACGATTTCATCCACCTAACCGACAAAGTTAAATTCTGAGGTGGCTGAGCCGTGATGGCCTCAAAAAACTTGGCGTGCGAAACTGGTTAGCTAGGGCCCCACCAGGCTGGAGAAGCTTGTTGATTTATGTAGATCCAGGTTGCGACTGTAAAATATTAACACTCAACAAACAAAAAGGATTGTTTTAAGGGGGTATTAAATTTGGTTCTACAACAAAAACATGAACTGGTAAAACCAATCAAATTAACCAACATACTTCGTTTTCAAGTACAGTCGTAGTAGATTTTCCCCTAATTTTTAAAGTAAAAAATTGTTTATGTATGTTTAGTAACTATAAACTATAAGCAAAAGCACTTACTTAAAATCACACATGTTCTTTTTGTGATGTATTGTTAATTAACTAAATATTTATTTTACATACAAAAGTGTCAGTTTCTACTAATTTAAGTTCAAACCCTGCCTAAGAAGGACAATGACATTTATTTATCTTTTCAAAGAAGAATTTTCGGGATGTTTGAGTTTGAAAGTGACAAAAAGAATAGTTTGCCATATGTAAGGTTATATTACATCACAACAAAATTGTCGAAAAAAAACTCACTATGCAATCTAAAAGAACTAATCTCTATCTTACTATTTCATTTAAATTTTTTCAATATTTTTTGCTCTTTCCGGTAATCAACTTTTCGAAATCTTAAAAAATACTAGCTTCCCAAATCTGTTTGGATTTTTTCAAACATTTCTATACCTCGATGAAATCACTATTTAGCATTTATCAGTTTGGCGTATCTGTTTTATAAAAATAATGGCAATTCTGAATTTATGGTCAGTAACAATTTATAAGTAAAGTTTTTCCATTTCGGCTATTTTTGCTATCAATTTTAATACGTTCACAGATTTATCAAACCAAATTGTTGTAACATGGTCAACTGGTGATGATTCAAAAGAGTCCATTGTTGAATATGGTGAAAGAGCGTTCGAAAAAATGTCTAAATCAAAGCCAATTAAGTTTGTTGATGGTGGAAAAGAAAAAAGCACACAATACATTCACAAAGTAAGCACCAAAAGCATAATATATGTATTTCACCTTTTTAATAATTAAAAAAAAAAAACGAAAAAACAACATAACCTAACCTTTATCAGGTGACGTTAAGTAAATTAAAACCTTCTACGCGTTATATTTATCATTGCGGAAGCTCTCTTGGCTGGTCGGCTGAATTTTGGTTTATTACTCAACCTAATGGTACAAAATGGTCACCGCGCCTAGCAATTTTCGGTGACATGGGAAATGAAAATGCACAATCATTAGCCAGATTACAACAAGACACACAGCGTGGATTGTATGATGCTATTATTCATGTCGGAGACTTTGCTTACGACATGGATTCTGAAAATGCCAGAGTTGGTGATGAATTTATGAGGCAGATAGAGTCAGTAGCTGCATACTTGCCATACATGGTATGTGCTGGCAATCACGAAGAGAGATAGTAAGTATCTTACTGTTGAAGTCTAAATATTCACTAGTTTTCACTATTGTAATTTTTCTTTCAATTAGCAACTTTTCCAACTACCGATCACGCTTTAGCATGCCAGGCGGGACAGAGAATCTAATGTATAGCTTTAATATGGGTCCAGTACATTTTATTGGGTTTTCCACAGAATTATATTACTATTTAAATTATGGTATTAAACCGTTAATAAAACAGTACTATTGGATAGAAAAGGATTTAGAAATCGCAAATCAACCCGAAAACCGGGCTCTTCGACCTTGGATTGTTACTTTTGGACATCGCCCAATGTACTGTAGTAACGAAAATGGAGATGATTGCTCAAAGCACAATACAGTTATTAGAAAAGGTCTACCATTCTTGGGATTCTTTGGTTTAGAAGACCTATTTTACAAATTTGGTGTAGATGTAATGCTCTGGGCTCACGAGCATTCGTACGAGCGTTTATGGCCAATTTATGATTATAAAATGTTTAATGGAACAAACGAAGAGCCATACAAAAACCCTGGAGCACCTGTGCACTTAGTTACTGGCTCAGCTGGCTGCAAAGAGGGTAGAGAACCTTTTGATAAAATTATTCCAGAATGGAGTGCTTTTCATAGCCGGGTAGGAAATCTCGAATAAAATTTAAAAAAATCAATTTTTTGCTGATTAAGATTTACTTTTAGGATTATGGTTATACCAAAATGACGGCTTACAATACAACTCACTTATATTTTGAGCAAGTTTCTGATGACAAGAATGGTTCTATTATTGATTCCTTTTTCATTATAAAACAGAAGCACGGCTCGTACTCGTGATAGTATAAATATTTTTAAAACATATTATATTTTTTAAACAGTACTGTATTAATCAATTTTCGTTTAAATATAAAGACAAAAAATTTCCATATAGATATGTACATCATACATGTACAGTAGAATCTCAGAATGATTTACACATTGCATAAAACAAGGCTCTTACAGAACCGTTTATCTTTCCGAGATTCTACTTTATATAATTTAATTATTTATTAATTCTAATGATTGGGATTGTACAATAATGTTTGATTTCGAAACCATGGAAAGTTGGTTACATGAAGCCTTATAAAGAGCCTCTAAAAACATGAATTCTTGATCTTATAACTATGCGATTGATGATTGAATGTTTTTAGAACCGGGAAATTATTGATCAACGTCAACACGGCTATGCCCAGCCAAGCGCCGCAACAATTACTTTACTAAGCAGTATTTGTAATTATTTTATCGATAATCACCAGGTACTGTCTTGTTCCCCCAGACTTTACTTTCTAGACTTTTAAGCGCGAGTAACAGAGGCCAAAATAGCAATATACTATAATGATCTTTAAATGGCAGAGACCTTACGTGAGCAGCTCTGACATATTTAGAGCTGTGGCCAGTAAGGATTTTCAAGAAAAACCATTGTCCTGACAGAGATAGTGGCGGTTGAACCATTTATGAACCAACAGCCAAGGCCAACTTACATTTCCGTAGTTGGTTACTGGCATTGAAAACATCCGATCTTAAATCACAAATATGTAAAACAGACTAAACTCAGCGTTTTTATGTTCCTCAAAGTTAAAACGTAAAGCGCATCACCCCATTTCGACCCTTTTATTTTTTAAATATTATTTTTAGAAAAACGTTTAGCTTAATATTTTGTTAGTTTCTTGTCATTGGTCTAACTCTTTGCATAGTAAGTGCCTGGGATTATTAAATACGGCAACGATTCCAAAATCTGTTAAGAGGAGTTTTTTTTTTTTTTTTGGGCGGTGTGGGTTAATCAATATTAAAAATTTTTTGGTAAAATCTAAGGATACAACACATAATTTTAGGGAAATTTTCAATGCTGAAATTTTCACATCTGTGAAAAAAATCGATATACACCACCTCTTTCTCGATTTTAAATTTGCATTTCATAAATTCTGAATAGGAAAGAAAAGGAGCCACGCCATATCTCGGAATCCCTACCAAACTCGTGTTCTTCTTGTGCAGCATGACGATGAAGACAATGAAAATAAACTTCATGGTGCAGAGACATGGATTTAGTAAAAGATTGATGACCACGCTTTATGACGTTTGTGGCTGGCTTATTAAGAGCGGATAGATATAGACACCAATTCTCACGTTAAACTTTATCAAAAGTTTAACTTTGATACTTAAAAGGTGAAATGCCAAAATGTAATCGCAAATACGATTTTTAAACTTGAATGTAAAATCAAGAAATGCGATTAATTGTTGGGTAGGAAGTAGAAAAAAATAATTAAACATTTGTTAGGTTTAACCAATTTAAATTTGACTGAGTTTGTGTTTATTTAGTAGCGGAAAAAGCAATGATTTATCTGGATGAATAATTGTGTTACTAATTATCTAGGTGCTCTCTTTTTTTTTAATATTATATATAAATTATTATAGATAGCTTAAAATTTTTATTGCAGACCAAGTGGGAGAAATTGTTGTGACATGGTCAACACGTGATGATACTCAAAGTTCTTTGGTAAAATTTAAAAAATGGAAATCCGAATCAGTTGAGTTTGTTGAGGTTGCAGGAGAATCGCAACTTTTCATAGATGGAGGACACAAACAAAGATCTCAATACATTCATAAGGTACAGTTTAAGTAAAATACCTATGTAATTAAATTAAGATTAGTAATGAAGATAAAAAAAAAATTTTAATTTCTTCTAGAAAAAATAGGTAGAGCTATTGAATATAATTCAATTAATAGTTAAGGTGACCTCAACTCTGAAAATGCGTTTCGCCAGATACGACAGTGGGTTCATCAGTTAGAAGCTTTGATTTTTTAAAAGAGTCGGTAAAAATCGACCAAAATTTATGTCTAAGAAGTGTACGACAGCATCTAACTGATGAGTCCTCTATCTTACAAGGGCGAAACGCATTTTGGGGTTACAGTCACTTGAACTTTTAATTGAATAATAACCTTTTAGTACAGGTAACATGCAAACAATTGCTCTGTTTCTTAGATATGCTACATTATATACAAAAGTATGGTACCTAGACCATATTTACAATAGTGCACACATTTTTTAACTATGTAAATGGTTACAGCTTTTTTAGAAAAAAATATTTGTTTTTTGTTCAACGGTTGGATGTTTTTTAACCCAGTAATAAAAATAATATCATCATATATGTATGTAGTTATGTCTGTCAAACCAATTCCTTACCT
The DNA here is from genome assembly GCA_951394125.1 of Epistrophe eligans. Taxonomy (NCBI): domain Eukaryota; kingdom Metazoa; phylum Arthropoda; class Insecta; order Diptera; family Syrphidae; genus Epistrophe; species Epistrophe eligans. The sequence goes on along the minus strand of OX596029.1, from coordinate 67,595,117 downwards.
TCTAAAACCTATCCGAAAGGTCATTAACCTATTTTAAATTTTGAGATACTTTGATTTGTTGCATCAGCTGTTCAGAAAGGTTTACAACAACACAAACCTATTCGGACAGCTTTGGATTGTTTCTCGAAACTTGCCATTGTCAAATTGCTACACAGTATAAATAAATTCATTTGTTTTTTAAATTGACAAACCACAGAAAAAATTAAAAGTAAAACTTAAATTAGCCGAGTTTAATAAATGGATCCACTCAAAAAACCATGCTTCAGTAGTCTTTACAAAATGTAAATCTTGATAACATAGCTGGCTTTAACAAAGTTACGTCCCGGTGAATGGGCTCAAAATTAGGTGTTTTTTCGAAAAATTGTGTTCAGCGATGAGGCTCATTTTTGGCTTAATGGGTAGGTATATCAATAGACTTAATTGTCGCATTTGAAGTTGAGACAATTCACATGAGAATATCGAAACTCCGTTACATCTCGAAAAAAAACACAATTTTTTGTGGTATATGAGCTGGTGGATTCATGCCACAATATGTTTTTCAAAAATGAGCCTAATCAGTGTGTTACAGTCAACGGTTTTAATGACTTTTTTCGTTTCCAGATTTGATGGTTCGCAGGATGGCACTACGTGCAAAACAGCAAACGAAACAATCATTTTTTTTTTGAATGAATAATGTTCAAAACCCGCTTAGTCCCAAGTTTTTTTTTAAATGGACCAAGTTTTCGTTATACATAAACATATGTTATACATATATTATGAATTGAGTTTTCGACAAAAAAAATGTAAACTTTTTACAAATCGAAAAAAAATGTTTCAAAATTTTGTTCCTCCGTATTTTGACAGTGAAACTGAAAAATTTTGCTGAGGAATCCTGTTCATTTAAATGAGGTTAACATTGGGGTCACCGAGATATCATTTTTTTGAACTTTTTCAAAAATCAGTTTAACCATTTTCGAAAAAAGTGAAAATGAAAAAAAAGTTGCCATTAATAATGTTTTTTTTTTTTTTTTTTGAAGTAAAGTACCTACAAATAAATTATTTAAAAAAAATTGTGCTGTGATAGCTTAGCCGAGTGACCAAACTCATCAAACAAAACCATGTGGTGTGCATTGTTTAATATTTAAACGTATCAACTTTTTGTTATCAACATTTAAGTTAACACTAAAAGTATTTATAGGTTAGTCTGACAGGGTTAGACACACAAACAAGGTACGCATATACTTGTGGATCAACGCTAGGTTGGAGTGCAATTTTCTGGTTTACTCTACCATCAATAAATTCAGATTGGTCCCCTAGTTTGGCTATTTTTGGTGACTTGGGTAATGAAAATGCTCAATCACTGAGCCGTTTACAAGCCGACACAGAACAAGGAATGTACGATGCAGTAATTCACGTTGGAGACTTTGCTTACGATATGGACTCGCAAAATGCCAACGTCGGCGATGAGTTCATGCGCCAAATAGAATCTGTAGCAGCATATTTGCCTTACATGGTTTGTCCGGGGAACCACGAAGAGAAATAGTTTGTTAAATGAAAATATTTGTTTATATTTTGTTTATTTATTTTTTTCTTAATTCTTCAGCAATTTCTCCAACTACAAATCGCGTTTCAATATGCCAGGGGATGCTGATAGCATGTGGTACAGTTTCAATCTTGGTCCGGTTCACTTTATTTCATATTCAACAGAAGTATATTACTTTTTGAATTATGGAATCAAAAGTTTGGTTAAACAATTTGAATGGCTGGAAGACGATTTAAAAGAAGCAACAAAACCAGAGAACCGAGCTACTAGACCATGGATAATAACTTATGGGCATCGTCCCATGTATTGCAGCGATAGCAAGGAATATGATTGCAATGAGAATTTAGAAACTTACATTCGAAAAGGACTTCCTTGGCTCCAATGGTTTGGCTTGGAGGATCTTTTTTACAAATATGGCGTAGACGTTGAAATTATGGCTCATGAGCATTTTTACACGCGGCTTTGGCCAATTTATGATTTCAAAGTATATAATGGTACATACGATGCACCGTATACAAATCCCAATGCACCAGTGCAGATCATAACTGGTTCAGCCGGTTGTAAGGAAAAGCGAGAACCTTTCTCGAAAAATCTACCAGAATGGAATGCTTTTCACAGTAATGTACGTGTATTTAAAAAAATTAATATCCCATTATTTATGTGTATTATCTTTTTCTCTAGGATTATGGTTACACAAGAATGAAAGCGTACAACGGAACCCATTTATATTTTGAACAAGTGTCTGATGATAAAAATGGTGAAGTTATTGATTCAATTTGGATAATCAAAGATAAACATAGCAAATATAACAAAACATAATAAATTAATTCTGCTGAAAAAAAATTGTTTTTTTGTATTCAAAATTCATGCCCGTTTGTTATTTGCGTGATTTCAATTTAAATATTGATTTTGCAAATGTTTGGTAAATTTAGATTTCGATCCGAAAGTTGATTTTTGCGAGTGGAATAAAATCATCTGTAATAGTGGTAATAGCGTGCGACTCAAAGGATGAAATTTCAAAAGAGAATTCGAAGAAAAGCCACAACGCATGGCACAAACATTTGACGCTTATGAAACTACCGTCTGTTTGCGCATAGTTCTAAAACTTATCCAGCCTCATTGTGATTTTCACCTGAAAAATATTTCATCTTATATTTTTGTTTCTCCCTAAAAACAGTTTACCTTAAAATTTTTTATTCGTTCAGAATTTCAAAAGCTATTTGTGAGTTTCGCCCTACTAAAAATAAGTTAAAATTTAAGCTATCACGAATTCCATCGTAAGCGGAAACTTGTTATGAATCCAGAAAAAAACTATCCCAGATTCCATCGTAGTGGAAAATCTCATACAAATTGTCATTACGAACGAATTCGGTGATAGCTTTTTGCGGGATTGGGAAAAGTTTCCGATTACGATGGAATTCATGATAGGGCTGAATAAGAGGAATTTTTTGAAAATGAAATTTCAGGTGAACTCAATAGGCGAATTATCAAATTTTCCCGGTAGGATTTTGTTTCGATGAAACTCACAATAAGGCTTATTATTATCAAAGTTCAAAAAACATCGTTTTTCATCATTTTGTGTACATTGCTTTGTTGCTATGCTTGATAAAAACGCAGCTGATGAAAAACCCAACATTACCGATTTCGTTCATTTTGGGTTCGCATCATGGATGGTAAAGGGGCGTAACGTCATATCGTTTTCAGTCCAAAGAACTATTTATTTTCTGTCGAATACAAAAGTCCTAAAAATACAAATTTAACTATCTACTGCATGAATTATTATTCATTCAGTTAAATTTAAAAATGCATTAATACCTCTATTTAGTCTTTCTGGAGTAATTCTAATCTTTAACAGAAAAAAGTTCATTTGTTCAAAGAATAACTTCTAATAAAGCCATATTTGACTTGGTTTACAGTGAGAGAAGTATATCCCAATTTTTGTTCACTCTCCATGTTTGATTAAAGTGGTAAGGTTTAGATTTTGAGCAATTAAAATTGTTTTGTATTGAGAAATAATTCGTGAGAAGCAATTCATAGTTTAACTAAAACCCATACAAACAAAATTATAGGTAGACTTAAGTTTGAACTTATTTTCTACTTCTGTTTTTAAGCGAGCACCTTACTTTGGCCAGGAATAAGATACCGGTTTGCCAAAATCTACATACTAAAATATTAAAGGTGTTTTTGAATTATTTTAATTAGGTAACATTTTGCATAGAAAAATGGACTGAAAAGCTATATTTCTTTTTGTATGTAGTTAAGGGTTAAGAAATGCTGATATACTACCACTACTTTTAATATATAAAAAAAAGTAAACGTTTTAAAAAACAGTCTCTTAGATTTATTTAAATGTATTTACTTAAAAAATAAAGTAGGTACAAATTAAGAAAAAATGTCGCTAGTTATTCTCGCTTTCACTTTTTTGCTTCTTTTTTTTCTTCTTTTTGGGTTTGGATACTGTTGCTTCTTCTTCTGCTTCGTCCATTGGTTCTTCTTTATTAACCGAAACATCAGGTTCAGCTTCTGAAAGTTTTCTTTTCTTTACACCCAAAGTACTATCATTTTCTGTCCTGTAAGTTATCACCTCACTATAAAAATAATAAAATATTCAAAATTAGTTCTTGGCTTAAAGTTAGCTTTGGTTTAGTTAAAATTACCTTTTAACTTGATATTTTTCGAACTTAGCTTGAGCTTTACCAGTTCCTGATAATTTGCGTAAGTTTCCTTCTTCCAAAAGCCTTAAACGAGCTTCTAGCTTGACTTTGTGTGCAGCACCGGTCTCAAATGTTGCCTCCTCGCCAAAAGCATCTACCCTGGTTGCTAGTGAAGCTTTTGCAGCCAAAGATCTTGACATTTTACCTTTGTTTTTCAGACTGGCTTGTCCAACCAACTGAGCATGGAATATCAAACCGTATTTGGGAGTGTCTTTTTTTGTCTTAAGAGCTCTGAAAAGTGCCTTTTCAGCTCCCAAAATTTGTACTGTTGATGAGGGATGCTTGGCTAAGTTAATCAACGAACCAGCATGTGCAATAAGCCGTGCTCCGACTGTCTCACCGACGAGAACTGTCAAATTGGGTGCCATAGCCATCATGCGCGTTTTCAGGTAGTCATACAAATGAGTTCTATAAGCAGTTATTGAAATTATTTCATCACAAAGAGCTTGTATATTCATTATGTCTTCTTCTGAAATTTCGGTTCCTGTAACATAATAAAGGAAATAAGTTTTTTGTGTTTTTACTAAATCTTTATTCTATATTCTACTTGCCCATTGAAATTTCGGCAGCTTCTTTTACGCTTTCTTCAATATCTTCAGGAAGAATATCAGATAAATCCATTTTAGACATGTTCTCCCTTGTTCCCACAAGTTTAATTGTTTTCACAAAAGACACATTATCGGTGATAATCTTTCCAAGTTCAGGAAAATGCCAACCGTACCTGCATAAACAATTTAGAACTATTCATCAAAAATTAAGAAAACACAGTGTAATACTAGAATTTAAATCTTTCATCAGACAGCCAAGGTTTTAATCAAAACTCACAATGGAGTTCATTTTTTATGCGAAACCTTTTACATATCATCATTTGAATGATTTTTGTTAAGCGTTAATTTATAAAACTTGCGATTTGTAATAACCATAGGTATATTATAAAAATAGCTTACCATTCTCTTGCTCTCATAACATAATTATTTAGCTCTTTGTCCAAATCATCCAGCAGGCATTGAGCCTGAACAATCATGGTATCGATTTTATCCGGTGAGAATTTAAGCTTGTATCTTGAAAGTGAGTGAGCTAGACCCAGAGCCATAGCGGTCATTTCTTTTTTGGGTAAGCCACTAAGAAGACTATCCGATTGGGTTCTGATGCAACGCATGAGTTCCTGAACACCAGTATTATATACACATTGCACAGCAAACTTATCTTTTATAGCACTCCCAAGCTTTGCATCAGCAACCATAAGAGATTGTTGAACATCTTCACCAAACAGTTTCTTAAGTGTCTTCTTTAAGGGTTTGGCAATTTTTCCTTCTACAGCAGCAGTTGCTGCAGCCAAAGCTTCAGTGGTGTCATTAAATTTTTCAAAATGTTTAAGTTTTAACCTTAAAATAAAACATAAAATTATTTTTTATTTTTTTTTTTTTTCAATAATATGTTGAAATTATGAATTTAATTTTAAAGCAAATTGTTTAATCAGACAGCCAAGGTTTTTAATCAAAACTTTGTTAAAAGTTCATTTTAATGCGAAACCTTTTAGATATCATCATGTTAAACAATATAGAAAAGTCTCGTAAATAAAACGGAAAGCAAGACTTAGGCCAATTTGCTTAAACGGAAAGTTAAAAGTTTAAGTATATGTATGTAGCAGAGCTGAACATAAATATTTTTTTTTTAGACTCAATGTAGTCAGTTTAATTGTAAAAATTAATACGAAAATAGTGAACAATTGTAAATAAAGTACTTTACATTATTCCGTCGACAATCTTTGGCATCGTTTTGGTGAAAAACTTTCTATGCTTCATAGGTATGCTCACGAAAATATAGCTAAACGCAAATAATTATAAAATACGCAAATGCATAGTGACATAGCAACCTTAATTTTAAGTTTTTCCAAATGCCTTTGCATTTCCACAAGAAAGAATAATCTAAACTCTGCTCAGGATGGATTTTAACTTATAATTGATGCGTTTTCGAAATTTTCCGGACTTTGGAATTGATGTCAAAAAAATCAAACAAACTCCGACTAGAGTATTACATCCAACCAAGTACATAACTGCACGATCCCACTGGGATATCGGATATGCGTTAGCTAAAATTAATGATTGAAAGTACAAAAATAAAATCTTAAATTTCAATAAATTTTATCACGTGGGTTACAAAGCTCAAATAATTATCAATATTGATTATTGAATGTAAGAAAATCAAAATCGTTTACATAATACTTAGTATGCAAACGAGTGAAGTATTTACTTAAGTTATTATACGAAATTCTAAAAATGTAAAAATCATACTAAGGATCTTTACATAGAACAATTTCGATGAAAGTACAAACTAATTTGCAAAGGTTACAAGGTTCTTCCAAATTGTATCTTGCCAGAAAATGTAGTTATATTTTGAGTTAAATAAATTCTAAGTAGAACAAAAATTAAAATTAACTACTTTATTTCGCAAACAAACATTTTGAAGACTTATTCTACAAAATATGAAATTTCATGCAATTAAAAGTCATAAGCGAACTGTAATTAATAATATGGTATGGAAGCTGTTTGTTTAATTTATGCATGTAATATAATTCTCACAAATTACACCTTAAATACAGACTATTTTGTTAAGATAGTTTTGAGATCTTTCAAATATCCCTATCACTAGGAAACACCTGAAGCTAAAACTTGATCGCGATTTCTCCAAGTATAGGTACATTTATATGTATGGATAGGTAGGTCACACTTTTTTGATCACAGATTGGATTGGATTGCTTGAAGAACTCTACGATTACGAAAAGCTAAATTGGACAAAAAGCAACAAAGCTCAATAACGAGCCTTTTTTTATTTCCTTATTACTACAGTTCATAACGACTGGAAATGGAAATAAATTTTTCTTAACACAAACAATTTTGTAAACGTAATTCTCAGAAATGTAAACCAAAAGCTTTTCGCATGCAAAAGCAAAATAATTGACTGCTAGTAATGTTTTACTAAAAATAAAATAACTACTAAATGTCGTAAAAGCAAAATCCTTTGCCGCAACTACCACCACGTGGTTGAAATTAATTTTATAATAATTAATGTGTTTTATGGAGTGTACAAATACTTACAATTTATTAGCTTTTTCTGGCGTTTGAAATTCTAGATATAAGTTATCGACTTCAGTTATTTTCTTTTCATCAAGAATCTGTTAATATTTTTAGATAAAAATGTGAATAAACATAAATACAATTTACACAAAACTATATAATGTTGGTACCCACCTTGAATATGGCATAACCCGCCGGTGTTTCGTATAATACGAACATTATTAGGCAGGGCGATATTTAATTGTTTTTGTGTATTTAAGTGAATATTTAAAAAAAATATATTTCTTAATTTAAAAAATACATCCGAGTCGCGTGGTGTTCATCGGCAAAAAGAAAATGTCAGATTCAAAGAAGAAAAAGCACATGTTCCTTCCTCGGAACCGCTATAAAACGCCCCTATATCTCAGGTGAGGAAACTAACTAACTTAGGGCAGCAACACAATAGTCGTGTTCGGATGAATGTCGTATTGTCACCTGGAGTGACGGCACCTAGCAGTCAACACGTGAACCCAAAGAAGGGGATAAAACAAAATTTGATTTGACGCTCAATGTATTTCCCATAAGAGAAAACCAAAAAAGACAAAAAAACATTTATATTTCTATGACTGCTTTTAGACGACTGCAATTTCTATCCGCAATTCTCTTTTAAGTTTCTTTCCGATTGCAGCATCCATTTAAACGCTGCAAATTTTAATACCTGCAATTTTTGTTAAATGAGAAGGATAATATATCTCCTCACTCTTTACTCCGCTTATGTCTCAAACCATACGAAAAAGCACAAAGAAGAAAGAGCGATAACTCTGCAATTATTTCAACCTCTGCAACTTTGTCTACCCCGGACACCGCATACGTCCCCCGCCTACATGCTTAAAAATTGCAAGGGTAATTGCAGCATATTTGCAGCGTTTAAAAGCAGTCTATTTAACTAATTGGCGCGTTCAGAAAAATGATATCTCAGAGATTTTTCTCACTCAAAAGGTGAGCAAGAGAATCCAAGATTTTTTTCCTCAGACTTTTGACAGCAAAACTGAGAAATTTTGCTTAAGAATCCTGTTTAATATGTAACTAACTATGATTGCTGAGATCTTCGAGATCCCATTTTCCTGAACATGCCTGTGAATGCGCCGTGTTAATAAAATAATTCTAATTGAATCATAAAGCATATGAGTATATATTAAAAAAAATCATTGCATATAAACTATTTTTAAATACAAAGCTGCAGAAACAAAAACTTGAACGGACACTAGTTTTCATATTTTGTATTTTAACTAAAGAAAAATCACTTTCAATTTCACAACTTACACATTTACGATCATAATTAATAATTAATTTAATAAACCATTTTTGAACACGATTCAGATTTTCAAACGCCGGCAGAGTAGGTAGGATGGGCAAGCTGTTTGTTGTTATATTCTTGTTTGAAACATGGTTTGTTTACATTTTTGGATTGAAAATTTAACGTGATTAGTAGGGCCCGGATTTCTATGTACTAAAAAACTGAAAATTTGCGCATAAAATATGCACAAAAAATGAAGAAATATGAAGCAAAAATGAGGAAATATGTACTAAAAATGAAAAAAATATGCACTTAAAATATACATAATAAAAACGCACATTACAGTAAAATAACGTAATATAAGTTTTAATTTTATTTATTAAATAGAAAATAACAAAAAATAAAGGAACTTCATTTTTAAATAAAAATTTGTATTTTTTTTAGGTACCTACATTATGTATATTTATACAGAAGGAACACATTCGTATGTCAGACACAAAAATAAATGTAAAAAGTTGCAGCCGCATTTACCCCATTTTAACTAAAAAAAAAAACTTATTTTAATTCAACTGGAAACATTATAATGGGAATTTGAAGTTTGTTGAAATTTGATTTTACAAGCAAAAATCTGGAACAGATTGCTTACACTGACCTCTATAATTTACTGGATAGTGCATCATTCCCTACAAAGTATATAAGAGGGGAAAACGAAATCTCCCCAGTCAACGATTTGAGAAGATTTTTTTGACATTCCTCCACACACAAAGTAGTGTGTATATTCAACCAAGCTACTTTAAAAGGAAACTACAGAAAATTTCTGCGATTTTGTTTCCATGTGTGAAAGGCACAAGAGATTTTTAAGGAAATTAAAAGAAAACGTCAAAAAAATCTCCAACAATTTGTTTTCTCGTGTGAAAGGGGACTTAGAACGTAGGCACTTGGTCAGTCTATATTTCAGAGTCCTCATCTCACAAAAACTTAGAAATTCCTGTTTATATTTGTGATATTGCTGAGATCTCCGAGACCTCAGAAATATAAACTGGCCACCTAGTAGAAAATGGTCGCGTTCGGGGATCAATCCAAAGACTGCTTTTAGAAGACTGCAATTTTTATCCGCAATTCTCTTTTGGGTTTCTTTCCGATTGCAGCATCCATTAGGTTGAAGTGGCTATCGGTAGAGAACCGATACACTTAGGCCAATTGTTGGCCCGTTGTGATATAGCATCCATTTAAACGCTGCAAATTTTAATAGCTGCAATTTTTGTTAAATGAGAAGGAAATATCTCTTCACACTCTTAACTCCGCTTAGACTGCTTTTAGACGACTGCAATTTTTATCCGCAATTCTCTTTTGAGTTTCTTTCCGATTGCAGAATCCATTTAAACGCTGCAAATTTTAATTTTAATAGCTGCATTTTTTGTTAAATGAGAAGGAAATATTTCTCCTCACTCTTTACTCCGCTTATCTTCCAAACAATAAGAAAAAGCACAAAGAAGACAGAGCGATAACTCTGTAATTATTTCAACCTCTGCAACTTTGTCTACCCCGGACACCGCATACGTCCCCCGACGACGTGTTTAAAAATCGCAGGGGGTAATTGCAGCGTTTAAAAGCAGTCATAGTTCCTTGAACGCAAGGAATGGTATTTCGAACTAGTACGCGAACGAAGCTATTTATAGGTCTGTTTGGCAAAAATTCACAATTTGCTGTCAAAAACCCATAATAAACAAAACTGTTTTGAGAAATTTGTTGAAAAAAAAATTACCAAACAGGCATAATATGGGTTTGAAGGGTTAAAACTGGGAATTAAAACAAGCAGCATTGCAGCAATAAATTGAATCGTTTTGGTTTTTGATTATTGTCAAATTTTGTTTTAAAAAAGTGTATTTAATTGCATTTTATATAATATGTCATTACCACCGGCTTTACTTAAACGATTGGCTTCTCGTGGTCTCGTTAAAGGCCAAATCTCTGATGATTCTGGTATGTAAATATGTATATATGGCTCACTATTTTCATAAACACGAAACAACATTAATTTTACAGGTCAACTTGAAAATAAAACGGATGAAGTCCTCGAAAATGAAGAAATTATTGCAGAAGACTACGATGAAATAGACATTGAATATCCTTCGCAATTTGATTCATATGAACCCGAAAGGAGAATTGAAGAAAATTTTTGGATCGAACGAATGAAACTTCGGATAGGCGAAGCAAATTTGTCCGGCTACAAAGGATGTCCAAACAAGTACAATATTTATCACAAATGTAATTTGTATTGCGTTACACGTTGGGGAAATGGAATTTTAGAGCCAGAAAAAGGCTATTTAAAGCGAAAAGCTCGACTTAATAAAAAATACCCAGTTCCCAAAGGATGGAAAGAAATATATGACTCTGGATGCGGGTGTTTTTATTACTGGAACACAGCAAACAACAATGTTTCCTGGCTACCACCATCTCATCCAAAAGCTTGTATAACTAAGAGCGCAGCTGTCTTCAGGCGGCAACTGGAAGAATTGGTGCCGTTGGAAAACGATGACGCTGCAGAAGATAAAAGCGATAGCGAGGCTGGGTCCAGGTCAGCGGATCAAAATGAAACAAACGTTATGCCATTGCCATTATCTTTGCAGCCATCACTTTCATCCAAAATCCAGTCTGCTGAACATTCGAAGAGTGACTTGAGAACTCACCACTTATTGGGCACAAAAAAACACCGAAATCGTGATTTGGACAAAATGATTCGGCAAAAGGAGATAAAACGCTATCGCGAAAAGATGTTAAGAAAAGATAGCCTCCGTGACTCACAGCATAAGATAGAATTGCCTAAACAAATGAGGGAATATGTCGATAAGGGAAACACAAGCCAATAAATAATATAAAACAAAAGAAATAATTTGGGAAATATGGAAGCTTATGACTCAAGTTTTATGGGTATCTAAAGATATATCACGAATCGGAGGGCCTTCTTGCAGCTGCATAGATTAACGGGGTGACTCACACAAGATGATATATGATTACGACTGCCCAATAGATACGCTTCAGAAAAAAAATGTTTTTAATTTCAGAACAAGTTTAATAAAATATATAATGTAGGTATGTGATTTAACTTTAATTGATTTTATTTAACTTAAAATGGTTTCGCCGGTAATGTTCATTGTGTTGAGAAAGACTCCCATTGGGGTTGCCGGTCCGAAGTTCTCTATTGTGTTGGCTACTTTGTTTCGTAGGTTCCTCAATCGCAAAGATGCATGCACAAACGACACTAACATTTTAATTAGAATAATCAATATATTATATATGAGCTGATTGAGAATAATAGATTGAATACATACGTGAAAATGGCAAAAGCAATGTAAATAATGACCAGAGAACAGCATTCAAACAATAAAGCAGAATATAACCACATACAAGCGTTCCTGCCAAGTAATACCACCTCTCAAGACTTTCCGGAGCTTGTCGCTTCTTTTTGTTGGGAAGCTCCCCAAAATAATAAACAGCAATGGCAATCAACATTGCTTGAACAAAAAGTCCACAAATAATTTTAACTGGATTTAATATGGCCATTAGAGTATAGATTGTAATGAACATTAGGAAGTAGTTCGTTTGGTAATATAGGAGATTTTTGTAAACACGATTGCCCCATTTGTCCATATCTTGAAGATTGGGGAGTTGGAATCGAGCAGATCCGAGTACAAAGTCATCGAGAGATCGTAGAGGTGGTAGTTGCAAATTTTCTGCACTAATTTGAGCACTGGAACCAGCCATCCTGCTGTTTATTTTAACTTTATATTAATTTTTGCAGTTTATGTTTGCAGAGCCACGAATCGCAATCGAATGGCTAGGTCTGGAACATTACTCTCTAGAAAATGACGTAATGGAATAAAGTGGACGTGCATTCCATTTTGATTTTGACCTTATAGGTCCGTTTAGCAACGTGAAATTTTTCGTATATTTCCACAATTTTCTGTCGAAAACCGTAGAAGAAAACACCATTTTTCGAAAATTTGTTCGAATTTTCAAGTTGCCAAACAAGGATATGTGAATGTGCCTGACTGCACACACGGTCGTTTTGCTGAAAGGTGCATCCAGTTACTTTATTTATATGAGGGGATTCATTCAAATCGAAATTTCGATGCAGGTCGAAATATTGAATTCAAATAAAATCGAAGTGACAGTTTTATTTTACCAAAAATACGAATTTTAACTTGGTCAACACTTTTGTTTCCAGCTGACAAACAGGTCGGGGTTACCATATATTCATATTGATAAGCTATGGTTTTCACTGAAATGTCCCCTATCACCATAGTTTCCAGCAACTTTAAGTTTTTAGGTGAGAAAAGCACAAAGTAGGAGGAAAAACGAAATCTCCGGGCCAACTGAGTTTCTAGCAACTTTCAGTTTTTAGGTAAGAAGAACACCAAGTAAGGGGAATGGACGGTCTACGATTGGTGGAAATGGGAAATTAAAAGAAAACGTCAAAAAAAATCCAGCAACTTGTTTCCTCGTGTCAAAGGAGATTTTGAGAAGTTCTTTTGACATTCCTCTTCACGCACCCAGTAGTGGTGTTCTATTAAGTTAACTACAGAAAATTACTATTTTTAAAAAATTAAAAGAAAACGTCAAAAAAATCTCCAGCAACTTGTTTTTTCGCGTGACAAGGGACAATAGGAAGTATAAAATGACTGCATTTCGATTTGTATCCAAAACAATTGGTCTGTGGATAGAATTTTGTTGTTTTAATCCCTTATAAAACACAGCTGATGTCAAAGCAACTGTTGACAAAAAGAAATCTCAAGTCATTCTAAAAATTCTGGCATATACTCATCTATCCTATGAGAAATGTCATCAACAGCTCACATGCTTTCAGAAACATAAATGGATGCTCCAGACCCTATTTATATTGGGAAGATTGAGTGCCAGTTTGTTCGCAGTGGGTTAAATCTATGCCATGACTTTCATAGGTTGTAATTAAATAACCAAAATCGGCTGATTAGCGATTTCTATGATTAGGGGCCAGTGTGTTCACAGTTGATCATATCTTTAATCAAGAATTACTGCAACTGATAAATCCTAGAATCATGGAAATCATTAGACAGCCGATTTTTATTGATTGCCATCATTTAATTTAACTTTGTTTATCCCAGCCACTGCATACGTCCCCCGCCCATGTGCTTAAAATTTGCAGGGGGTAATTGTAGCGTTTAAAAGCAGGGAAGCTGATTTTCCAGCTACTTTCAGTTTTTAGGTTTGAAGGGCACCAAGTAAGAGGAATGAACGGTCTACAATTTGGGGGAATTGAAAATTAAAAGAAACCTCAAAAATCTCTATCAACTTGTTTCCTCGTGTGAAAGGGGACTTACCAAACATTTGTGCAAAGTCTCAAGAAATTTCAAGTTGCCAAACAGACCTAATGCCAATTTCGTACGTGTCATTCACAATAAATTAGGGTTTCCGTACTTTTGCGCAGTTTCAAAATTTTTCAGAAAGTTGCTTTTCAGAATGTGCTCTTCAAAATTTGACAGTCCGCGAGTTTCTGTTCTATGTACATGCACAAAGAAAAGGATTGGGAAGTTCCCCCATAAATCAATGTGACAATTCTCCCTAGTTAGGGAGAAAACAATGCAATACAAACAAATATACTCACATATACTACGATAAATCATAATGTGCACACTAGTCACACCTTTGGAAAAGTGTTTGTATTTGTAAGTATATTTGTTTGTATTGCATTGTTTTCTCCCCAACAAGAACCGCCAAATATAATATAGTTATAGATATATAGTTTTTGGAAAAGCCCAATCAGGCCTAAATAACAGTGCAATTCATTTATCGATCTCTGGTACTATTGTTCTAAGTATATATAAGTTGGAAGAAAATAATTAATTTCATTGCAAATGATTGAGTAAAATATATATTTCATGATTAAAACCAAAATGGAATTAGTCGAATTATTTTTAAAAGTATTCGTTGCATATTTGTTCTTGAATCCTGAAACAAAGGTTGATTCTTTTGTTGTAAACAAATACAATGAACCAAAACACGATCTTTTTCAAATTGAAAATCAATATATGCATAAAGTTAAACGTTCAATAATAAACAATAATAATTCATCGGATAATGTTTATGCAAAGGTAAATATCTACTTATAATCTACGTACTTATAAGACACCAAAATAAAAAAAATTATCAATACAAATATTGTGTTATGATAGTGGCTACAATAATTCTGTCGCCTTGTGTATATAGTTTTATTTTATAGCAGGGGGATTCACCATGCTTTAATATTTTTTATATAATATACATTGATTCGAGAACATTAACTTATTTGGAGTATATAGTATTTTTTGTTAAATCGACTAAGCTGCTTTAGTCCTAAATATTATGATATGACTTTACTTGTTTGCTTCTTATCAATTATTTGCAACAAAATATAAAAGACTTCGTTAATTGTACATTGGATTTATATAAATTGGAAATTGAAAGAAGAAAAAACATTTATGAAAAGTAAATAGGTAGTTAGCCACCTACATAATTATGTATGCACATTATTATGTAGTAGGTACAAGTGAAGGTTCCCTTATATCAATGCCGGAGGACCCAAATGAATTTTAATAACATCTGTCGGATAGTGATTTTATTCATGCCTAAAAATTTTAGCCGCTTCGCCTTGACTATTTTAACTAGCTTTTTGTTTCTATTTAGTTTTATCAAATGTCTGTATTTTTTGCACGCCGCCGTTCATCAACTTGTTTATTTTTCTTTCTCATAAAATATATTTGTGATCAAAATCTTGTAACTGCTTGTAACGGTATAAACCTGGACTTTGAATGTTGGCATGAAATTATTGTTTATGATTTTTGTCGCACCAAATGACGCCATTCGAAAACATCCATTGTACAAAAAGTTGATTCTATTGTAACACCTAAAATAAATGTACGTACCTACATAGCCACACAATGTATACATTTTGTATAATCAAAAATGAAACTACGCACTTACCTGATACCAGTGTTAATAATAAGCCCTATCGCCAATTTAATTGGAACTTATTTCCCCGAATTCATCTCATGGCGGATCTAAAGAAATAATTTTTCCCCCGAAAACTTATTTAGGGAATGTAGGTCAATACATACCACCTTTTGTAAGCTTGTTTCTGATTTGTTATTATCACATATTTATACAATAAAAAATTATTATTATATATACAAACATTTATATATTTACTTCTCATTTGATTCTAGAAATAATTTTTTTTTTTCATTTTCTATTGTAAAAAACCAATTTAATAAAAATTTTCATTTTAGTGGGTGGATTTTGCTCAAACCATTTTCGAAACTATCCCGCTGTTTTGTTGAAATTTAAAATATTTGTTCCTAATATTTTAAATTTCTACTAAATTGGTTCAGTAGCTTTCTTCATACAGGCAAACATTCATTTTAAGGATAAGCATTATATGCACTACCTGATCCAGTGTTGTTGTTGTAGTATAACTACAAACTTAACAAGTTATGTATATATTTTTGGACGTTCATAATAGCATTTATTTGAGATGACAATATCCGACACAGAATTCGTAAAGAACATTTCCTCTTAATCAATCAAATGACTAACGTTCCATCCATCCAACATAAGCGTACGAAGATTATCAACTGAAGGAGCTTGGTCCAGGTTCGATCCCCAGCTGGGCCAAAAAAAGTTTTTCAAATTAAAATTGAACAAAAACCAAGCATCACTAAAAAAGGAGTCTGATGATCGGCCTGGCAGTCGTGAAATAGCTATAACTCCAGCCTATAAAATCTTGGTGGTAGCCCAAACAACTGTTGTTGTTTCATACAAACCTTCAATATTAATATGATGGTGCGAAAGCTTGGCAGCCTAACTGCAAGTGTGTTATCACACAAAAACCCCTTATACATTTTTTATTAAAATTGTTGAAGACAGATTTGAATGATAAATGAGTTATCCTTTTTATTTATAAATAAATATAAGCGACATTTTAGATTAAAAAAAAAAAACTTGATTCAACAATTTCGCTTCGTGCATGCGTTTAAATATTTGATGGCGCCAACTGCGCCGCACGGAAAATCCCTCGCAACTGTCGATTTTCACATTAAATTAATAATTTTAGCTGTGGGGTGATATTTATAGGATTATCTGAAAACAAAAGAACGTCATGTCTTAGTTGTATCGAATAATAGTTTTGTAAAAAAATTTGTTCAAGCATAAAGTTTTGAGAGAAAAAAAAGTTGAGAAAAAATTGTATGCTGGTGTGCCTTACGTTTAATACGTTACGTGTCACACATACATGTTACGATATGTAGTTATAAATCACCGTAATCACTTCTCTAAGAAAGGGAAATTCGAAATTCCCAAAAAAAACCAGTTTATATGAAAAGGAATAGGCGAATTGGTATTTGGTATGCTTACGAAGATTTTTTTTTCATACGTCAAAAAGTATAGATATCGAGTATGAAAGGACACACAAAAAAAACAAAGAACCTTCTTCTTAGTTTCATTGTTCATGTCTATATTTCGTCCGGTACCAGTTAAAAAAACGCATACAAAACGACAGAGAATAAGAAAATAGAGAAAATTTCTTTGTAGCTAGTTTTTAGTTTTGTTGTCTTGTACCAGAAGATTTGTATTCATTTGTTTTCAACTTTGCTAGCTATGTACATATATATATGTATGTATTTCATGATGATTTCTTAAATAATTATATATTTTTCGTCAGAAACAGGACAATTATAATAATTGTAATCGTTAATATAAAAAATTGTCGAGTGCCAGATTCTGCATTCTCATTGTATATACATCTAGATTTATATATAATAGTGTTATATACCTACTTTTTTACTCAAGTTGACGGCCATCTATCCCTCCATCAAACAATCTTCCTGAGAAACCACCAAACCTCCTACCAACCCAAATACGATTTTCAATTAATCAATAAGTATTGAGATTTCTATATCGTTCATTTTGTCAGTTGTGTTGTTATACAGGGTGATTGGTAGGTATAAGGTGCACTATTTCTATTTCCACCCGTTTAGGCGGGAGAGGAAATTTTCTAAAAAATTGACTTAAAACAGAAAAAAAAATATTTGAAACAACGGTAAAACTTACAATGCCATGCTATACCTTTTTAGAAATCCAGAAATCTCTTCTTTAATTTTCATTTTAAATTAAGTTGTGTTACAAAATTTTTTCAAAATTTAAAAATTTAAAAATTAATTTTTCAAAAGCTATTCACACAAAGACTATTTTTAATTGACTACTATATAAATAAAATAATAAATATTAAACATTTCCAACAGAAAAGTTGTTTAAAATTAACAATGGATTTGTTTTAAATAAATATCTACTAAAATTGAAGTCAATCGTGTCGCAAACAGTATAGAAAATATAAAATTGAAAATTTAATTTGGTAGGTAGGTGTGATATTTGAATGTAATATTTTTAGTTAAATAATATGTTATGCATTAAAAACCAGAGAAAATCAAAAATAACAAAATTATTATTATTATTATTATAATTTATTAACATATGTATAATTAAAATTATAATGCTAACATACAAACGAGCTCAAGTTACTAAGACTTCCGGCTCTTAGGTAAATTTAAAACTACACATTATTAATAAATATTATTATCATGATTAATATATATTTAATATAATCTAAAGTTAAATGTCAATTTTACATTTTATGAAGAAATTATGAATGTTTTGAATGTTATCATGGTTGAGTTTTTTTAGGGCCTCGAAGATGGAAAAATTTGATGTTAAATTTTGATTAGATGTAGTTGCACAGCTGTTTAAAAGATGTTTAATGTCGATGCGAGAGTTGCCACGAGGACAGGTAGTTGGATCTTCCTTACGAAGGAGGTGTTGGTGCGTAATGATTGTGTGACCAAGGCGCAATCTTATAATGGTTGTATTCATTGCCTTTGAGGTGGTGATGGGGAAGATAGGTTTAATTCTCTCCATGTTAACTGCTGAATAATGATGGTTATAATTTTTCCAATCAAAGAGTAGTTTTAATGAAAGTTTTTTATTAATGTAACGCAGTAGATCGAGTTTGGTGGTAGGTTGAAAGTAGTACACTGGAGCACGATGGGCTTGTAAAGCGCACTCATCTGCAAGCTCATTTCCTTTTATCCCCATATGGCTGGGTACCTGTTGTGTTTGTTTATAGAATTAAAACAACATCAATATTAAACTTTATAATTCACTAATTTAATTCATAGTTTAAGTAATGTATTTATTTAAGTATAATAATTAATATGACTTTATGATGAATTTATTTCCAAGGTATTTATATTTAAGTTAGATGTGATGAGGATGATAGCCGATGAGGAACTGCTCGTCTCTCTGTATAAGCTATGCTGAGCTAAGCTTGTAGGCAGAATTTTATGTATACTCATCAGTACCCACATTAGTTTTAATTTGTTAGGTTTGCTGATGAGATAGTCCCGGATCTTGTTAATTATGACTGACCATAAGTCACGATTTTTGATTGCATTTATAACTGATAGGCTGTCTGAAGATATAATAAGTTTTTTGCTATATGAAGCGTATGTTGTTATGGTTTTGAGAATGGCAAAAGTTTCTGCAGTAAAAATGGAGGCTGCTTTATTAATTAGGCCTACACAATATCAAAGAGCCATTTTCGTTAACAGATGCAAAGGATGTACTTGTTGCAGTTTTTGAACCATCTGAGAAAATGAAGTTTCATCCATCTTTTTTTAATTCTGATGAAACACTCAAAAAGATTTGGGAAAAAACTTCTTTAGTTGTGTTGTTTTTGTTGAAATTTGACAAATCCATGATGAAGGATTTAGTTTGTATATTCCATGGGAGAAACGTGGCATATATTTAGCATTTTGTTTGATAGGAATCCCAAGGTCTATAGCTGATTTTATTGAGATGGATATTGCTGATGGTATTCGTTTTGGAGATTTAAGTTTTATTGCAGAGAGTACGTCCTTGTCAATAATTGAGCCATTTGGGAAAGCGAGTTTGATGGAGAGTTTTGCTTTTGTAGATTTTATTCTTTCGTCTAAACTGGGGAGACTAGCTTCAACGAGCATGTTTTTTACGGTGCTTGTTGGAAATGCATTTAAGCTCCTTCGTACACATTGGTGATAAGGTGATTTAATGATGTTAATTGTTGTTTTTGGTGAGTTTCCATAAATGATGAGGCCATAATCAATCTTACTTAAAACTAAAGATCTGGTTATATTACATAGTGTGTTTACATGTACATTACATTTTTTGCTTGCTAAATAATTAATGATATTAGTTCTATTATTTAAGTTTTTTTTTTAAATTTAAACAATGAGTTTTCCAATTATATCTACTATTGAATGTTAAACCTAAGATACTTAAATTATCGACATTGTTAATATTTATATTGTTCACAGAAAGAGGAATATTATTACATGTTGTTTTACGGCAAATATGTAAAGTTTTACATTTGTCTAATGATAGTCTAGCTCCGGATCGGGACGACCAGGATAGAATATCATTTAAAACATCTGTAAGCAGTAAGTTTGCAGTGGTTGAGTCAGTATGTTTACAAAGAATATAGAAGTCGTCAGCATAAGCAGCGTGTTCTAGTTGTTTGTGATTTGCAATGATAGCACTTAAGTCGTCAAATGCTATAATAAACAACACCACAGATAATGGAGATCCTTGAGGAATTCCATTTGACAAGGGGTAAAACGGTGAATAGCAATTTTGTGTCCTAACGCAAATTTTTCTGTTGGTAAGAAAGGCTTTAATAAAGTTAAAAATTTTCGGACCGATGCCCCAATTTTTGAGTTTTTCTAGTATAACGTGGATACCTATCCTGTCAAAGGCTTTTTCAAAATCTAATGAGAGAACGGTTACGTGGTTGCGTGCAGATAGGGCATTAGATATGTAAAAGTCTAAGTGAAGTAGTGCATCTGCGCAACCTTTGTTTGGTTGGAAGGCTACTTGATTTGGTTTTATTAGATTTTTTGAATTAATAAACCAAAGCAAACGTTTGGCTAAAATTTTTTCAAGAACTTTGGCGACGCAAGGTATGAGGGAAATTGGTCTGAAACCGTTTACATTGTTTATGTTCTTTGGTTTGGGCAGGGGAAATAGTGTAGCTTGTTTCCAATTTTGTGGAATAACACCGGTATCAAGCACATTGTTATACAGTTGTATAAGCCTAGATGTTGCAGAGGATGGAAGGTTTTTTAACATAGGATATGATATCCTGTCTCTGCTGGATGTTTTGCCTTTCAGTTTTTTAAACAGCTTTCTAGTTCAAGAAGTGAAATCTTATTTTCTGTTAATCTTGCGGATGGTGAAATAGAGTTATTATTTATAGAAGAAAGAAAACAAAGTTCTTTTTTTGAGACGTAATCGGGATGAAAATTTTCATTCTTAGAATAGTTTGACCAAGTAAGTGCAAAGTAGTTACTGATTTCGGTGGGGTTGGAAATTGGACCTGTGGAGGTTTCAATGACTTTTATTTTTGGAATAGCTTTATGGATAAGAGCAGCCTCTTTATTGATGTTGGCTGAAGGGCTATGAACTGATAAGTATTCTGATATGTGATTGTGAAAGCAATCCCAGTCAGCAAGATCAGTTTTAAACTTATGGTTAACTACAGATTTAGCGAAAATTGATCCAAGGGCCAGTTTGCAAATTATAGGAAAATGATCGCTATTGTGGAGATCATCCAAAATTTGCCGGGAGGTTTTATTTAGTAGTTCCGGGGAGCAGCAAGTTATGTCGACGTGTGTTAGGGTGTTGTGTGTGGAAAGGTGGGTAGGAGAGCTGTCATTCAAAATTACAAGATTGGAGTAAGACACAAAATTTTCAAAAATTGCACCTCTATGGTTGGTAATTGGGGATCCCCAAAGAATACTCCACGAGTTAATATCGCCCATCAGGAGAATGGGTGTTTTAATTTGAACGAAAATATTAATAAGGTCATCTCTCGTGAATTTTTGGTTAGGATGTATATAACTTGAGACCAAAGTAAATTTATAAGAGAGTTGGACTTCAACAGCTAATACTAATATATTAGAAGTTATAGTAGTTATTAAATGTGGGATGTTTTTCTTAATAAGAATTCCAATACCTTGCTTCGCTGTCATATTTTCTTGGTGATTATGGAAATAACCTATATACGCTTTGGGTATGTAGGGTGTGAAATTGAAAGCACAGTGAGTTTCTTGAATTGATATGATATCAGGACTGTATTGCTTAATGAGGATATTAAGTTCGTCATAGTTGTTTATAAATCCTTTTATATTCCATTGCATAGTTATTATATTTTTTCATAAAAATTTGGTTGATTAGGCTTTGGTCGCAGACATCTCTGGCCAGAACTGGAGTGTGAGTCGCTAGACCCCACTCCCGCTCCCGCCAGCAATGCCTGCGACCTTGTGTTGGGAGCAATTTTATTAGTTTTATACATTGTCATCCGTATCGGAAGTATTCATATAATATGTTTGGTTATTTATTAAATTATTTTTTATTGAAGAAATAGGAGAGTTTAGTAGTGTGTTTGTGTTTATTTTCCCTGCGGTGGGGAGGGTTGGAGGAGAAGGAAGTGGGCGATTGATAGCTAAATTTTTGTTTACAGTTGTTTGTTTAGTTGGAATTTTAGGTGGAGAAGAGATAAGTGAACTAGATGAAGAAGTTGTGATTTTTGATGTTGATGGAGTATTTTCTTGTGATTTACTAATGGTTGTGGTGTTTACAGGAGCTATTGCAAAGTTATATGCGGATTTTTTAAAGACAGGGTTATTGTTATTTAAGGAATTATTCTTTTCGTTTGTTGTTTGTGGAATTTGTTTAATTTTTTCTGAGTATGTGTTTGAAATTGTTTGAGTTGGGTTCATAAGATTGTAAGTGCGTTTGGCTTCTGCCATGCTGCACTTATTGCGCGTTTTTATGGTTATTGTCGTCGTCAATCTCATCGCCGAACAGACCTAAAATATAAAAACATAAAAACGTCAAAATAAAAGAATTAAAATCATTGGTTAACCAATGAGAAAGGCCTTTGTATCGAAAAGTAGACTATAACCGAACATGATAAAATGGGATGAGCTCTGTAAAAAGAAGAAGGTCAAATGCAGCGGTCGCACAAGTTTAAATTGTAGAAAAAATCACAAATTTTTAAACCATCAGTCGTACAAAATCTTTATCTTTGCATTATTAAAGTATATAACTCAAAGACTGCCGAGTTTTTATTTAACGTTTGCCCTCGTAACAGTTATTATTTCTTTATTTTGTAAATATTTGGTACATGTTTTAGCTGAAGATGGATGGTTATCAGAACAGTTAGCGCACATAATTCGAGTGCATTCTGTTTTTTCGTGTGGTGGAAGGATGCAGGTTTCATAAATTTGTGGTTTAATACACCTTTTAGTTGTATGGCCTAGGAGTTGGCAATTTCTGCATCTCATAGGATTAGGTACATATGTATTCCTGCACCTTGGTTTTATACCATTGGTTTACTGTAGATGGTGGTTGATACCTATCGAATGTGAAGAGCATCAAACCAGTTGAAACTGGTGTTTTTTCTCCTGGTTTTACAAATTTATATACATACTCCAATTACACCTTGCGGTTTAAGTTCACGGACTATTTCCTCTTCGTCGATATTGCATAAACAGGGAGCATAAACTACGCCTTTAGAGTTATTGAGATTGGAGTGTAATTCAATTTTCACTGGGCATTGATTTGCAACGTTAGTTACGCACAAGAATTTGTCTGCAATTTGTTGGGATTTTGTTAAGATAAGAATATTTCCATCTCTTAGTTGCGAAATATTTTCATATTCCGTTCTTATAGAATCTATCGCTTTTCTAAGAACAAAAATGCTTACCGAAGACAATTTTTTATCTTGGTCAGCAGGTTTTATAATTATAAATTTAGGATTTTTAATGTTTGAAATATGGAGTAGGCTTGGAAATTCTACGTTAGACCTTTTATTCTTTTTTGATCTAGGTTCGAAATCCAGAGACTCCGCAAGGATGTCAAACCTATTCCCGGGCTTAGTAGGCCCCGGGGCCATCTTAACCTCAAAAATATTAACTACGCGCGTAAAAATTAACACACGTTAGAAAAGAAAAGATATATGTATATATACAAAATTGGGATAACGCTCTGTTGAAAGAGCAAAAGAGAAAGAAAGACTATGGATGGGTAGATAAGAAAATACTTCCACAGAGATAGGTCAACACGAAGTTTACGCTACGAGAGCTAGACGGTGACTGAACAAAATTATATTTTTCTAAAGTTCATAAAAAGTGTTGAAAATAGGAGATTTAATATTTTTTATATTTTATTTATTTTTATTTTATATATACATACATATGTATATATATATATTTATTTTTTTTTAATTTTAAGAACTTTTCACTGAAATAACATTATGTATGTAATTAAAAATCTTAAAAAAATGAATTGTTATCGGCTTTAAAAAAATTTTGGCACAATCTTGTAATTGCTTCCGTTATTTTTTTTTGCATTGTAATTCGTTTTATTGCAAAAATCCTGATTATATATAAATAAAGGGACCCTTCTTCAGTACCTACTATTTTTACTTTCGAATAATACTGCGTGTCACTTCTATGAAGCCACTCTTTTCATAATCTGTTTTATATAGAAAATATATTTTCATGTCAATTGCTCGGGTGCTACTGTTTAAGTCGTTTTTTCAGTCTAATATTTTTCAGTAATTTATTTAGTGAACAGCTGTCCCGTTGTCGAGTTGATCGTCCTTTTGTGTGCAGATGCTTATGAATCACAATAGAAATTGATCTAGTCGATACATCCAATACTCAGAGTTTCAGCTTCCGAAGGGATTAAGTCGAGTTCGTTCACGCACTGCTTTTACTACCGCACTCGTACAAGCGACCATCGGATGATCAATTCTTTACTTGTGCTCTACTTCTGATGATTCAGTTATTCCGGTAAACAAACATTCATGTTTTTTTAGACCCATTCAAAACTCCGATTCTTGATTCGGGCGTTCATCAAACGTAGGGAAATACTGCAATAAAATTCTATACAATTTAATTCCTTATGAATGTATTTTTTTGCTTTGCTTTAATTTTTTTGTTTTAAATGTCTCTCTTGGCAAAGAAAGAAATACTGCATACTTAGTTTGGAAAAAACTGAAGGGGGTATACCATTCTGTAGTCACTCGTCAATATTGTTTTAATACCCAAAGTGTCTACAGTTTGAAATTTGTTTCTATCAATTAAACTGTTTAAAAGTGAATTAATCATTGTTTTTTTTTAAGGCAAATGAGCTGAATGATACGCATGGACAGCTTATGGTGCATTGGTTGGGAGAGGGAACTGATGTAATGATTTGCCTTGCTCGTGATCAATTCGCTGAAGATGGTGATGACAAACAAGTTGAAGCAAATCCACCGAAAGTATTTATCTCATTTGATTATGGAGAAACATTTGAAGATAAAACTTCTTTATTCAAAATTCTTTTCAATGAAACACATGAAAAATCCGCTAGTCTAGATCAGTTTCTTACTCATCCTAAATTTGACACAATTATTTTCACGGATACAAAAAATAAAGCCATCTTTAATTTTTCTCCGAAATATGGAAACGTTAAGCGCACTAATTTAGATTTTACACCATCAGATATTTCATTTTATGAAAACGATCCAAACATTTTTCTGATATTAGACAAAAAGAATATCGAAAGAAATTTATACTTTACAATAGATGGCGGTAAAAGCTTTAATATCTTACAAGAACATGTCAAATCATTCGCATGGTCAAGTGGACCAGATGTTCCTTTGCTTTTATATATAGAACGAGGAGAACCATCAGGTATAGATGACTTTTAGATAATAAAGTCCTTAAATTTAAACATTTATGATTTTAGGTTCATCTTCAATTATTAATATCGATCCTCTGAATTTTACAAAATCCGACGGGCGATTTAAATTTAATGTTTTGATTGAAAACGTCAACGAGTTTATTATAAAAAAAGACTTTATGTTTGTAACACGAATGGTAATAATATTTAATTTTCGATATCATTTACTAAAATCTTAATTTTTAAAGGATCAAAATTCCTTGGAATTGTTGGTTTCATATAAAAGGAGAAGTTTTGTGAAAGCTAATTTCCAAACTGAATTAGATATTAATGGATTAAATATATGCGATGTGGAAGACAAATACATAATGGTTTCTGCTGCTCACACTCATACAATGGCTCATCTGTATGTTGCCGAATACGACGAAGAACTAAATGTTGTAACATTCATGAAGAGCTTGGAAAACATACTTACATTCATACCCAATATCATATGGAAAACTGGATGGATTAAGTGGGAAATAATATTTTTTTTTTTTTTTTTTTTTTAATATATTAAATTTTTTTTTAAGGCAAACAACCGACGAAGCTTTTACGGATTTATACAAAGTCGAAGGAATGAAGGGTATTTATATTGCTTCTAAAATTCAGCGATTGTCGTCTTTACCGTCTGTTGGACCTGAACACCTTGTGTCGGTAATTTCTTTTGATCACGGACACAATTGGCAACCAATTGCTGCTCCATCTATTGACGACGAAGGGCAGCCAATAAATTGTACAGAAGATTGTAGTCTGCATTTATCTCAAAAATTCAGCCAACTATATCCTGTTACAAGGTAATTAACAAAAAGAAGTAATTCTTATCTAATCTAATTAACACGGCAAATTTACTTCCATACAATTAAATTGCTTTTATTTTAGATTTACATTTATTTTAAACTTATACTTACATTTTAGTTAATTTTAAATTTTAATTATAAAGTCTATGATTTATTTACGTATTTTAATGTTATGTTTTGTTTAGTAATTAATATTTTTCTTATATTCTATTAGGTCAATTACGATTATGAGCTCGAAATTGGCTCCTGGTATAATAATGGCATCGGGTGTTATCGGAAAATCTCTTAAAGGACACCCTGGTGTATTTTTGTCTCGTGATGGTGGACTCACCTGGAAACAAGTTTTAAAAGGTTATCACTTTTTTAACTTTGGTGACCATGGTGGAATTTTAGTGGCAGTTAAATATTTCAAATCAAAAGGGGAAACCAAAAAAATCCTTTATTCAACAGACGAAGGTGAAACTTGGCAATCGCACACTTTCCATAGCAAAGACTTGAAAGTTTATGGCCTTATGACTGAGCCGAATTCAAATTCGACAATTTTTACCCTTTTTGGATCGGAGAAACAAGAACACCGTTGGTTAATGGTTAAAGTAGACTTTCAAAAATCTTTTTCACGTGTTTGCACTGAAGCTGATTACAAATTCTGGACACCAAAATTCACATCACCTAATGGAGAGCAATGGTGCACACTAGGTAAACAACTTTCATTGCAAAAAAGAATTGCACATACAAACTGTTTGAATGGTATAAAATATCAACGAATCATAAAAACTGAAGTTTGTCCATGTTCGAAGCGTGATTTTGAGTGTGATAACGGTTTTATTAAACACTCTTCAATTAACACATGCATTTTAGATAAGAAAATAACAACAGCATTAAATCCTTACGAAATTCCTTCCACTTGTGCATCTGGTAGCTTTTATAATCGTAGCAGAGGTTACAGAAAGATTGAAGATGATGAATGCATTGGTGGCGTTGAAAATCGTTATATGGCGCAAAAGTTGCCGTGTCCTATTGAAGAGCTAAACTACTTCCTGTTGGTTGCACAACGTGAGCAAATATCTCGTGTTGATTTAAATAGTCTACGGGTCGAAAAACTACCCATAAATGATTTAAAGAACGTTATATCTATTGATTTTGATATGAAAAACAATTGTGTATTTTATGCTGACATATTTTCGGATAAAATAATTCGACAATGCTTAAACGGCGATACTGACGAGGAAATCATTTTACAGGAAAATTTAGCATCTGTTGAAGGAATGTCCTATGATTGGGTATCGGAAATATTATTTTTTGTGGATGGAACGCGCGCTAAAATTGAAGCTGTTAAAGTCTCAAATGATTCTCTACTTGGAACACGTACTACAATACTTAAAGAGCCAACTCTATTCAAACCTCGAGGAATTGTTGTTCATCCGCTAGAGGGATATGTTTTTTGGACAGATTGGGGAAGTATTGATCCTTCACTCTCACGAAGTAACCTTGACGGAACAGATGTAAAACAGTTGTTTACCAAACCCACTGTGGTTTGGCCAAATGGTGTAACTATTGATTACTATGCTCAGCGTATATATTGGGTTGATGCAAGTAAGGATTATATTGGCAGCTCAGACTTAGATGGAAAACATTTTTCGAAAGTTTTACATCATGACTCAAGAGTTGCACACCCATTTGCAATAGCTGTGTTTAAAGATCAAATATTTTGGGATGATTGGAAAATGAAATCTATATTTTCTGCAGATAAAGATCATGGAATTATGATAAAAACAATAGCAAACGATATGCAACACCTAATGGATCTTAAAGTGTTTGCCTATTCACTTCAATATGGGAGTAATCAATGTGCCAGCCATAATTGCTCTCACATTTGTGTTGGATTGCCAAATAACAAACATGCTTGTCTCTGTCCAGATGGCTTCATTCATTCAAATAAAACCTCTGAGTGTATTTGTTCGGATGGGGAAGATAATTCAACATGCCATAATATTAAGTCAAATAACTGCGCAAATGGATATTTCCAATGCAACACTACACAAGTATGCATTCCAGCTTTTTACTCTTGCGATGGTGAGGATGATTGTGGAGATCACTCTGATGAGCGTAATTGTTCTAAAAAAGATTTAATGCATACAAAAACTTGTCCACCAAATATGTTCACATGTGAATCTGATGGAAAATGTATCCAAGAATACAAAGTTTGTGACTACGAAAATGACTGCGAAGACGGCTATGACGAGAAAAATTGTCCGATTCAAGATTGTGATTCTGGTGATTTTCAATGCAAGAATGGACAGTGTATAGATAACCGCCTTAAGTGCGATGGCGATAGTGATTGTTCAGATGGATCGGATGAACTAAATTGCAGCTTTTTCTTTGCAAACCGAACAGAGGTGTGTGGAGAGGACGATTTTCAATGCAAATCAAATGGCGAATGTATACCAAATCATTTTAAATGCGACAGAGATTTCGATTGTCCTGATAACTCAGATGAATATGACTGCCAACATAAAGAGTGTGAAGAATGGCAATTTAAATGCAAAAATAAAAAATGTATTCCAAAAAAATGGATTTGCGACGGAGATAAAGATTGTGATTCAGGCGAAGACGAATTAAATTGTACAAAAATTGAGGAACCAATTTTAGGATCAAATAATTTCCCATCAATTTTATGCCATGATTGGATGTTCCAATGCACAAACCTTAAATGTGTTCCAATGTGGTGGAAATGTGATAATGTTAATGATTGTGGTGATAATAGTGATGAACATGGCTGCACCAATTCGAAAACTACTGTGACCCCTAATGAACCAAAAGGAATACAAGAAATCAAAAAATGTTCTTTCTCGGAGTTTGAGTGTGATTCTGGAAGTTGTATATCGAAAGCTTACGTGTGTGATGGTGCAAAAGATTGTATGAATGGCGAAGACGAATATCACTGTTCCGAAAATACCAGTGAAACCTGTCGAAAAGATCAATTCAGGTGTAGTGCAGACAAAACTTGTTTGCCAATTGTCAACTACTGTGATAAAGTAGTCCAGTGCTCAGACGGCAGTGACGAAAAAAGCTGCGATAATCATTTCACTATTCCACCTTCACAAAATATTGTTTGCGGATCCGCGTTTTTCAATTGCGATGATACATGTGAGCCTTTGTTCAAAAAATGTGATAATAAGCGTGATTGCTATGATGATAGCGATGAAGATAATTGTAAAGACTTCACTCGTATCTACCAAGTGAACGAATATAAAATTCCCTCAACTAAAGTAACGGATACATCTATAATGCTTATATGGCACTTATCATCTGCGATTGGAATTGCCGAAAATATTAAATATTTGCCGTCTAAAACTGAGACAAAGATCAATAAGTGGTCAAACGCAACTTCTTGGACAGAAAAGTCTCATTTTGTGTTTACGGACCTAAAACCAAATACTGATTACAATTTCACTGTGTACACAAAAACAAATGACGGTCCAGCACAGCCACCGTATTTGTTTGCTAATGCAAAAACTTTTGAAGGAAAACCTAGTGAACCAACAGATTTTTCAGTAAGTTTATTCAATTCTTCACATCTAGAACTTAAATGGAAGGAACCAAATAATCTCAACGGTGAGCTTGATGGATATAACATTTATTACAAATTGAAAGATAACACAAACGCAGAAGTGTATGATAAGAAGACAAAACAATCTACCACATTGATTGATATTCGAAATTGGAATAATGGAACTTATGAATTTTGGGTAAGTTATGTATCTGCCTATATAAATTTCGTTGAAAAATCAATAGATATGTTCTTGTTCATATTTTATATTTGGTATTATTTTTTTTTTCAATTATAACTGATTACATAGTTTATCTTCGAATATAAAAAAATAGACTACCCGCTCGGCTTCACAAAAAATATTCTAAGTTTCGTAAAATATTAGAAAGAAATAACAGCTTAATTTATTGTTGTCATGATGTTTTACTCTTGAGTGATCTTCAAAATCCAACCTCTTAATTTTACTGTGAAAACTCAAGAACAATTTTAAAAATATGCTAAAACTTGATTACCCCAGTTATAAATAGCAAAATATTTAAAAATTATTTACTCTTATGTGACCCTAGACGTCCTAAACATTCAAACAGAAAAAGAATTTTTAAATTCGGATACGACTTTTTGGGATAACTTTATTTCACCCTTTAAATAGGTCAATTTTGAGTGGTTTTCCAATTCCAACCTCTAAATATAACTTTTTTTTAAACTCAGAAAGAAGTTTTACAATCGGATAACTTTAAACAAAGCAAGACTTCAGTTTCATTGATATAGATGTATAATACTAGCCGATATCCTGGGTATGTTTCTACGTTTTATGTAAATCTCTTATGTTTGAATTAAATCAAATTAAAATTTTTACTCAAAAAAATTATATTGTTAAAATGAAAACAAAAATTGAAAATAACCTTTAAACTGATTTTGCGATTCGTTTATTGTTGTTTATGTTATATTCAAATGGCAATCAATATGTCTGTTTGTTAACTGCAACTTTTTGCTACAATTTACAGCTTGTCAAATTTCTATGGGATTTTACAAGAAATTGTGCGAAGTCGTACAGCGTTTCAAGTTACCTAACAGTGATAATAAGAAAACTCAAATATAAAAGAAGTAGCAGTGATTTCCCAAAAAAAAAACCTTCTCCAACAGAGCTTTCTAGAATCTTTAAATTCGAAAATACAACATTGGAAAATACAATTCGGTCATGTATTTTAGAATTTACACGATAACAAACTAAAAGCTTCCTATGTACATATATGTTATGTACATACATATATTGTACATATATGTTATGTACATACATATGTTGTACATATACAGGGTGATTCGCATACTGTGTGATAAAAAGCCGGGAGGGGAAATTCTATAAAAAGAAAATTTAAACAGAAAAAAAATATTTCAAAAAAACAGGAAAACTTACAAAGCCATACTATACCTTTTTGTAAGGCCAGAAGTTTCTTTTATTTTAGACCTCCCCCTTTCTTTTTGTCACAACTTATGGGAATCACTCTGTATACTTAAATATCCATAAATCTTATTTTTTATTTTTTTTTTCGAAAATAGGTACTGGTTAGTAATGATATTGCATCAATTTAACTTCTAATTGCAATAATGTTTTATTTATCGGCGTTTTGATAATTTTTTTTCGTATGCAAATTAAAAAAAAACTCCATTCTATTTACAACCTATGTTTCGTTAAAAATTCTCAACTTTTCACAATTTATTGAAACTTAGTAAACAACAAGAATTAGATTTTTGAACACTAGAAAACTTAAATTCGTCATCACTGATTTAAAATATCTTACATTTCACGAACAATGGAAATAAAATCTTCTAAATAAATGTTCGCGTTTGTTCCTAATTGAGAGGTTTAGAAATTGACTTGAATTATAACATCAGTAAAAAAAATGTCTCGAAATTAAAATTTTCAACGAAATTTTTCAATTTTAATTATAACTCGCACCTAACACATAAAACCGTTATAGTCTATAATATTTTTCTTTTGTTAATTTTTACCAAACTTTAAGATTTGTCAAGCCTTGTGAAGCCGGGCGGGAGAACTAGTTACTTAACAAAAGCAAATAAACTACCTAATATATGTATTTAAATTTCAAGAACTTAAATATCTTTTTCGTATAAATTCGTATAAAAATGTGTCCCTCTTATCACGTTTTATGAAAATGAAAAAAAAAAAAATTAAATAATAACAAGAATAGCGTCACCAATTAACCATCGCCATTGAAGCGACATAATACAGGCAGTGTTGCTTCTGAAAAAATTCAAAAAGGGTTCTAAAAAGGGGCCCACGCCAAAAAAAGGGGCCTCCACAAATACTATTAAAGCAAAAAAAAACAATAAACTGCAGCAAAAACATTTAAAAAAAATTATTTTTCATTTTGTTTCTAATGAATTAAGTGCAGTTATCATAGAATCGCAGGTCTTAATTTTAGTGTTTCGTTCCTTTTCATTCTTTTTCGTTCTATAAAGTATACAATCTTACTTAAACAGAAAAAGGGGCCATTTTGATAATTTTTTAAAAAAGTGGGGGCCACGGGTCCCGAGACTGAAAATGGGGCCATTTGGCTCCTAAAGGGGCCAAAAGGCAACACTGAATACAGGGGTCAAAAACTCGTCATGCATTTGAGAGTGTGTTAGTAAGTTTTTTTTGGCGATGCCAATCTTGACTAGGTACATGATTGACCAAAAATCAAAAAGTTTTGATTTTGATTCACACATGTTGCACACAACGTCCTACGTGTGGCATGAGATTTTGACGTGTGTACATCAAAGCAAACAAAGCCAATAGCCGGAAGCCGTATATATAACATACATACATAACACATACCTTCAAAATTTAGCTTTTTAAAATTTTCCAGAATTTTTTTTATTTTTCTCTTATATTCTGAAACGGTTAATTTAAATATACCATCCATTTTAATTCATCAGCTTTTGTTTTTCCTACACAGCTTCATTGTATTTTAGTGAGAGTAGTCGCACATTTTAGAGTTTGGTACATTGTTGACATCTGTTATGAAGAAATTATCACAATGTCTACATCACGGAGAAGTTGTTTAAATAATCCGCAGTGTTTTTGTTACATTTGTGGTGAACATATATTAAAAATTTTAGAAAGTATATGACAGGCTTCTTAAAAACAGCTTATTTTGATAACTTTAAAATGCAAATGTATAATTTAGACAAGCTGTGGGTGCCTAAAACTGTATGTCAAAACTATGTTGTTAGTTTGCGACAGTGGTCAAGTAGAACAAAACAGGGAAGATAGGAGGTTTTCCTCTCACACTGGTTGCATTGGCATCCATTGCCTCTTTAAAGCTCTCACAGGGTATCCAAATCCAATGAATCATCAATTTCCTCAAACAAAAGAACTTTCTTTCCGAAGAATGACAAATACATTTTTTATTATTGAAAGCTTTTTTCATAGAAGTATTTTTTAAAAGGCTTTTTTTTTAGTAATTGGTAATTCTTTTATAATTCTATTTAATTAAACATTTTATTTTACTCATATTATACATACATATATACTTTCTTATTAACAGGTGACTGCTTCAAACAGAAGATACGAATCATCATCTTCAAATAATGTAAAGGTAGATCTGCAGCCAGTGCATACAACTGTCGATATCAAAAACCTTACCTACAATGTTACCGACGACAACACTACTATAACATTAAAATGGGAGTCTGACCTACCTAATCAAACATATTATGTGAGATTATTCCTACCGGAACCATATCCTCATTTGTTGGGTAAAAAGACGAATTCTACTGGAGTCACATTTAACAAACTGGCTCGCGGAGTTTTGTACACATTTAAAGTTTCGAACCTAAATGGAAAAGAAAACGGAATTCCTCAATACATTCAAGTCAAGCTTGAAGGAGACCAGCTGCCGGATATAAAAAATATTCGAACTGTCATTAATAATAACAATTCTATAAACATAAAATGGGAGAAACCGATGTTATCAACTCCAAATGTAACGTATGGGATCTATTATGGAACAACATTACGTGAATATTTAGAAAGTAATTTTTTTTTGTTGTATAAAAAATTAAAAATTTTATTTTCAATT
The DNA here is from genome assembly GCA_951394125.1 of Epistrophe eligans. Lineage (NCBI taxonomy): Eukaryota > Metazoa > Arthropoda > Insecta > Diptera > Syrphidae > Epistrophe > Epistrophe eligans. Next base: position 67,561,218 of record OX596029.1, on the reverse strand, counting down.
ATTAACTTTATTTTCAGAACCGCGCATTATTACCGGAAACACAAATGCCATTCTTAATGATTTAAAATCATGCTTATCGTATTTAATAGGAGTAAATGTGTTTGGTCCCTACGGCCCTGGACCATTACCCAAAAAAGCAACCACTCTGATAACTGATGACGATTACAAAAATCCCCCGAAAAATTTAACTGCTAAAATTAATGAGCAAAAACGTGTGTTGTTTATCGAATGGGAACATAGCTGTCCATTTACAAAATCCTATCCACCATATCTGATAACGGTTTCCGAAGAAACACATAACAAAACCTTCAATATTGAGTTGAAAAAGTTTTCACAGAAAACCATTTCACATTATATTGTAGATATTCCTTATGGTGCGAGCTATAACATATCGGTGAAAAGAAATACCGAGGAATCACCTTATGCTTCAGTTGCAATCAAATCCATGCAACTAGAAAGTCCAAAGCAATTAAGGGTTTTGCAGGAAAAAGATGGATCCTTTTCGGTTTATTGGAAAGAAATAAAAGCTTCGTACGATTTTGGGTATTTGGCTATGAATACTTTTATCACCAGTTACTTAATTATTTTATTACAGGTTCAAATATGAGCTCATAATATTTGATGGCTTATTATCTAACTTTTCAAGTTCATCACCGTCCAGAATATTGAAAACAATATTCGGTTCATCACCTCCAATTATTGTTAATCCAGCGGATTTGTTAACGGAGGATTTAACTGGAAGAATTTTAACATTCGGCGTACGGACAGTTTCCAATGAGGGATACAATTCAGAAATATTCGAAACGGAGCACGTTGAACTTATACCAAGTTCGAAGTGGTATAAACAAGTTTCAACGTCTTCTTACATTTGGCTTTTACCAGTGTTTTTAATAATAACAACGATATTCTTTGTAACGGGATTTTATTTAACCAGACGCAACAAGCGAGTTCGAACATCATTTACGAGATTTGCCAATTCACACTACGATCCAAAGACAGGTGCTACACGAATTGACGATGGTGGAATTAATGACGTGAATACCTCCAACAATTACGATCATAATAGATTCTCCGATGATGATCCGCTTGTGCAAACTTAGACAGTAGCTAATATTTCCTCTTATCGTATGTGTGTATATATATATATGTTTGTATAATTATTTGTGTTGTAAAATGTTTAAATTAAGAAATTATAAAGGCTGAAACGTAATATTTAATAATCTATCCTATACAGTGGTGTCCATTCGGAACATTTACTTTCAGTAGTAAATGATTAAATTAGTCGCAAGAATTTGATTTTTTTTATTTAATGGGAATTTCTGCATAATAGATAAGAATGTATTTATATTCATTTTTTGATTCCTTCAAAGTTTACTTGTTAATACGATAACTTTAAAGCAAATCATAATCTTGTCGACATAAGAAAGTAAGCAATAATCTAGTTCCGTCGAGTCCCCACAACGAAAATTAAAAGAACTTGCAATTAAAAATCTATAAAACAAAAATCTCGAAAGACACATTTTTTAATTACAAAATCATTCAAATCTTAAGCGTTGTCTCAAAAGTGAATGGTTTTTCAAGATCTATCATGCCCATATGATTTTAAAAATACAATGTACATTATGTACATATGTACATATGTGTTAATGTCAAATGGCTATCGAATTGTGGAAATTCTAGAATTTAACGGTAAAACATAAAACTTTCCATCAATTTTTTTTCGAGATTTTATTTTAAATATTCGGGATTATGCAATTCGAGATTTTTATTCATTCGGGATCTCTGTATGTCTAGATTTCAATACTCGAAGTACTTTTTCTTTTTTCAAAATTTTGTCCATTCGAGATTTTTGTCAGTGGTGTTTTTTGCGAAAGCTATTCATAGTACAGTAGATTTTTAAACGAGTTACAAATACAACATCCTCAGTAGAATTACTACCAAAAAAAGCAGAAGCAGAATCCTATTGCGGATGGGTTTGTGAAGTTTATTAGAGTATCAAATGGAGTTGTCCATTTTATTAAACTAAAATAAATTTTTGGTTGAAGTTATTTTTTGTTTTGCTTTTCATTTGTTATTGGTGTTTTTTTTTTTAATTATTCTGACAGCTGTTGGTAATACCAAATGTGAAATATGAAAACTAGGCGGACGATTTTTTTTTGGAAATTTCTTACTGTATTTGATCCCTAAAAAAATCTTAAGCGGAACAAGGTGCTAATTTATAATTTAGTTTCACAATATTAAATAAAGTTCTCCACGATTTGACCTTGTAATCGATGCCAAAATTGCATATAATAGGCTTTTAATATTGACATTAAATATATACAAAAGCATCAAGAAGTTTAATCAAAATCAATAGGGCTGTTTTTGAGAAAAATTAAAAAAAACCGGAATTGTTGTATGTCAGCTACCCGTTCTAGATGATCTTAAACTAAAATTCAAAAATAATACAGCCTGGTGTATATTCTGCCCTATCTGAATTCCATCGTAATCGGAAACTTTTCCGAATCCCGAAAAAAACTATCACCGAATCCGTTCGTAATGACAATTTGTATGAGATTTTCCACTACGATGGAATCTGTGATAGTTTTTTTCTGGATTCGGTACAAGTTTCCGATTACGATGGAATTCGTGATAGGGCTGATTGTTTTTAGTAAAAATATGGCTGAATCTTCCGAAAAATTCAGATCTGCAAAAATTTGTTCTTGTTCCTTGGATGGCCTAAATTTTCAAATTCATCCTTTTTGAAAAAATCTGTATAGAAAAAAAAAAAAACTTTTAAACAAGGCACATTCGGCAGAAAATTTTCGCCGATTTGGCCGGAACTGCGGCAATCCATCGCAATACGTTAAGTTTATGAATTTTTACATCTATGTAGGTGTTAAATTTCTTCTTCCGAAAAGAAAAGATTGTGGAATTATTTTAAATTAAAATTTTTTCCTTTTATCAATAGAAACGTCTTGACTTTTACCTGACGCACTTAAAATCCATCTATTTATATATTTGAAGTGACACCCTGTTCAAAATCAGTCGATAATCATTCTTTAATAGACACATCACAGTAAAAACTAATTTTTGGATTTATTTAGATATATCTAGTTAGGCAGCAAGATCGCATGATGTTTTTGTATTATGTCTTAAAAAAATAACCCTGACATATTATCTTTAGTTGCTGTGACATTAGATTTAAAAATATAAATATTGATGGGAGATTCTTTCATTAAACTTTAAATAATGATGGTTTCAGTCAAGGTTAGATTTATTTTTTCTTTTTATTCTTTGTTAATATTGAACAATAAACGTATTTATTACCAACATAATTTTGAAATTAAAATTTACTGATTTTGTACTCTGGCTCATCGGCTGATTTTTTTGTTTTTCGTTTTTGTATGATAGTCTGTTAGATAAAACAAAATTATAAAAGATATTATATTATAAAATTGAAAAAAAAAACTTACTTGAATTTTTTGCCACTCTCTATCCAATTCAGCACGTTCATTTTTATCAGTTTTATTCTTCCGAGTTTTTCTTCCATCTTGCATTTTGACACCATATTGAAAAGCAGCTTTAGGCAGAGCTTCCTTTGTACTCATGTAATCAGAATATTCTTCCTGCGTATCAAAATCCCACCTTCCGATCGGACCCTTTTTGTTACCCAAGTCCATTTTTGTGTAGTCAACCTCATCATCCGAATCGTCAATTGCGTCATTCATTTCTTCTAAACCAGGATAACACTCTGCATAGCCTTGGGGCTCATTAGAAAATTTAGAAACCATAGATTTTGAGATTCTTTGCGGTATAAAGATGTTCTTTGGTGGAGACGATTCAGTTCCAGTAATTTCTTCTTGAAAGTAATTTTTGCCTTCTCGGCCAGTAAGAAACGATTTTTCTGCATTATGTTCTTCATTTAAAGGTGATCTTGAACGTGGCAATGTCCTATTTCCCTCCTTAACTTGGGGATTGTAATCTCCAATATCATCGTATATGTTATCATTTGTAAAGTTCTTCAAATTATCGTTTGTTTCATTGAACAAAGGTTTGTCTTTATCACGTTTGCGGTTTTTTTTATTTCGACCGCCAGATCTCAAATAGGACAAAATCTGTGACAACTTGTTTATTACAATGTCATTTGTTGTAAGTGTTTGTGTATCATCAAGGTTCACAGGAACGTCATACTTAGATCTAACCAAAGTTGTAGGTATATCGCTTTCTGCATTATCATCGTCTAGATCAATTATGTAAGCCATTCGACCGGGCATAAAGTGTTCATGCCTAACTACTTCCTTGGATTTTGCAGCAAGTATGGTATTATAAATATTTCTCCCAAGTACAGTATTGAATGTTGGTTCATTTGAAAACTCTTGCTCTTCTAAACTAATGGTTAGTTCCTTTTCTTCAAAAACCTTTTCTAACTCTTTTTCTTGTTCATCTTCCTTGTGCTGCAGCTCTGAGCGTACCTTTTGTAAGAGGGCATAATCAAGACCCTTGACTAAATGTGTGTGTTCCATATCACCACCCAAGAACTTCGATTCTTGAATAATTCGGCGTCTTCTTTCAGCTGCATCGATACCAGATTTAACGTCAGGTGCAACAGCTCTATATGCATTATTGCCATGTCCTGGCGTCTCCGCGTTTTGATAATCTGGATTAGCGCCATCTCGACGCTCTCGGGCCCGATCACGATATTTTTCGGAGAGTTCAGCTAGTTTGTTGTCTTCTTGTTTTTTTAAAGCTGCGTAAAAGTGTTTTTTTTTTCTTCTGGCTTCAATTCGATCAGAGCTGAGTGGCGCAGAAGTTTTTTTAATCGGTTTTAATCCAGCTTCTCTTACTGAACCAACAGGCAAATTTGCTGGGGCACCCGGGCGAGGGGTAGCCAAAAGTTTACGAAAGTCATCGTTGGTTAGTTTTTGAGAAGGAGTCTCTGGAGGTTTTTCCATAATGTCTATGAAGAAAGTAGATAAAACAATGATACTTGCATAATACATTTAAAAAGGAAGTAAAAACTATGTGACAGCTGGGGGTGGTCGAAATCTACGTAAGACGCTACCACTATTCTAAATGTGCCACCATTGCGAGCGGCCAAGTCATGTGCTCCAATGCAATGTAAGACCAAACTACACATTAAATATTTTTTTAAAATGTTTGGAAGTCCAAGGAAATTCGCAACGTTCAAATATTATAATAATTACTTGTTTTAATAACAGATTTTACATCGTTTATCGAAATGAAAAAACTTGATGCTTTAAAAATAAATAAGCGTTCCGAAGTTTTAAATAATGCAAATTATAGAAAGACAAATAAGTTTTCCGAATGAACAAAAATTTTAATTAAAAAGTAAATGTAGAAAAGATAAAAATCACCTGTATTTTAAAACCTTTTAAATGCAAATAAAAGTAGATACTTATAATGAAAAAAAGCCTAATGGCTATGGTATGGATTTTATATTTGTTGTGACAATTAATATGCCTGTTTGGTAACTTTTTTTCAACTTTTTCCAAGTTATTTTTTCCTGGGATTTTGACAGCAAGTTGTTAAAACTTGAGCAAATTTTAAGGAAATTTCACGTCACTGAACAGACCAAAAAGCAGATTGATTTGAAAGAAATTATGCTAGGATATCAAACATTCCAATAAAAATTCTTGGTTGGTTGTTTTTTGGAAGTACGACTAATTTGCAAAATAATCATGGTCTTATTTATAAACGTTGTCTAACTTTAGACAACTGTCCAACTTTTGAAAATGTGTTCAAAAACCTTGTTTATTGTTGTCTTATAGCTGCCTAACTTAGACACAAGAGTAGATTGTCTTAACCGTGAATAATGTGATATTGTTTTTTATTAAATAAAGCATATTTCCACCAATTTGAAAAAAGTTAGACAGTGTCTAAGTAGACAAAAATCGAATAAATACGACTGTCAGAGTTTTTTGTAACTGTCATTTTTTTAAGTTTGTAAAATCTAGTTTGTGTGCATTGATGGTCTTTTCTATTGGGATCGGAATACAGTAAAGAAAAGAAATCTGATTTTGCATTTATTTTAGTATCGTTCCAAAAGTGTTCACACTTATCAAATTGTTTTTACGGGATACTAATAGAAAAGGCCGGAAATCTTCTATTGGCATTTTCTTTCTGCATGTCGTATTAAAACCATAAAGCCTTATTATTCATGCCGATTATGGAATACGCAATACTGCATCTGTAGTGATTCGCAGTGCAGTGCTCTCTTTTCACTTTACCCATTTGACTTGTAGAGTCATCAAGTTCAGAACTCAGAAGTCTGGATTTTCAGATTTTAATTGTCATTGTCATTGAACGAACGCACGGAGCGGAGTATCTTTGGCTCTTAGTCCCCTTTCACACGAGGAAACAAGTTGCTGTAGATTTTTTAACGATTTCTTTCAATTTCCAATTTTCACCAATCATAGAGAGTTCATTTCCCTTAATTGGTGTTCTTCTCACCAAAAAACAGAAAGTTGCTGGAAACTCAGTTTCCTTGTGTGAAAGGGGACTAATTACTTGAGGACTGGAACACTGGAAGCCTAGAAAGCATCTTAGCTCCTCTCCTATTGTTTCAAAATTCATATTCAATTCAATTGGGCTTTTCCAAAAACTATATATCTATAACTATATTATATTTGGCAGTTCTAGTTGGGGAAAAAACAATGCAATACAAACAAACATACTTACGCATACAAACACTTTTCCAAAGGTGCGACTAGTGTGCACATTGTGATTTATCGTTGTATATGTAAGTATATTTGTTTGTATTGCATTGTTTTCTCCCCAACTAGGAAATTTTTTGTTGTTGTGTGTTTCGCATTGTCACATTGACGTATGGGGGAACTTCCCAATACGACCAGCAGTTTGTTTTTATATTTTATAATTCATTAAACGATATTCCGTCAATGCCAATGCAAATATGGAAATTGTAATGTAAATTGATTACATTTTAAATAATTTCCTATGCTTTTGAAAACTAAAATGTTTCGTAAAATAATAGTTGGAATATCTGGTGGAGTTGATAGTGCTGTCAGTGCATACTTACTCAAAGAAAAAGGTACCTACCAACTCTTAAAAGAAAATACATAAATATAGTAAAAGTAAATTTTACTTAACTTTTATTTTAAATGATTTAAATTAGTGAGAAGAACCTTACCAGTTGGTTAGCTCTTCAGCTCAACGTCTTAAGTACCTACCCTACGGAAAAATCCTTTGGAGTTTGGAGCCCACTGACTTTAATTTTTGTAGTAAATATTTTTTCCATAGGGTTATGTAGTGGCAATTAATGCAATTTTGCGTACCTACATCTCATTCGTGCAACTTATCTTTTAATAGGAAACAAAAAATGTTTGTATTATTTCATATAATTTAAATCATTAAGGCACAGTTTTTCAGTACTGAGTTAATCATAATAATTGCTTTTTTAGTTAAAATATGAGTTAATTTGTGATGGAAAGTAGGTAATTGAACCTGTTTCATAAGATATGGGATTACTCAAGTTTAAGACTCGAAACTCTTTATGATCCCCCAATTAGAAATCATAATATTTAAATTACAATTTTATGTATATTTTCTAGGATTTTCTGTGTTGGGAGTATTTATGCGGAATTGGGATGAAATAGACGAGACTGGTCGTTGCTCTGGAGAAAAGGAACTAGCCGATGCAAACTATGTTTGCAAACAAATTGGTATCGACTTAATTGAAGTTAATTTCGTCAAAGAATACTGGCACAACGTATTTTCGTAAGCCCCATATTATTTAGTTATTAAAAAAAAAAAAACTAAAAGCTTTTGCGATGAAGAATATTTTCAAAAGCATGCAGCTGGTAAAAGATTTTACATACATATTTTTTTTTTTAAAGAAGTACAAAAACTACTTATTATTTATTTTATTTTTGCAAATAAAAATCATATAATTAGGAATTTTCTTGAAGATTATCAAAATGGACTGACTCCTAATCCAGACATACTGTGCAACAGATATATTAAATTTGATCACTTTTATAAATATGCATTGGAAAAACTAGATTTCGATGCTATTGCAATGGGTCATTATGCCAGAACATCTTTTGGTCCATACCTGGAAAACTACAAACAAAATGAAGGCATTTTTTTGTATTATTTCACTTTGATATTTTAAATGAATTCATTTATTTCTGCAGATGTTCATCTTCTAAAAGCCAAAGATTCATTTAAGGATCAAACTTTTTTTTTATCGAGCATACAACAAAAAGCTCTTCGAAAAACAATGTTTCCCATAGGAGAATTTACCAAAAGTGAAGTCAAAGATATGGCAAAAAAAATCGGGCTTCAGAGAGTTGCTTTGAAGAAAGAAAGCACAGGAATCTGTTTTATTGGCAATAGGAATTTCAAAAACTTTATAAAAGAGGTAATTTAATATTATTTTATAAACGATTTTTTTTTAAATGTCCTAATGCAGGAAAATTTTGAACGTGTACAACATGTACTGTGTTGTTTATTTTGAGCTCAAAACATTTTTAGGAGTTTTACCAATTTAAAAAAAAATGCGTTTAATTACCATTTTTATTCTAATTAATTATTAGCATGTTTTATAATATAAAATATTTAGATTTGTAATCCACTTTTCGTGCCATCCAGTTTACCATTTTAGTTAGTTGTTTAACCTTTTAAAAATGGGTCTTCCCATTTCATTATTACTATCCACTTTTAAAACAATTTCCTCTCATCAACTTGGCGACTTTGTTTAAATACAATTTACTTGTTTGCAATAAACTATAACTCAATAAACATTAAAGTTATTAATGTAATTTGTACTTACAGTATATTGATTCTAAACCTGGCAGCTTCATCGACATCGACACGGGAAAAGTAGTAGGAAATCATGAGGGTTTTCACCAGTGGACGGTTGGACAACGATGTCGATTGCATTCCTTTCTCAAACCGTATTTTGTTGCTGCTAAGGATGAAGTTACAAATTCTATCCTTGTTGCATATGGTACTGACCATCCTGCCTTGTATTCAAATATCGTCTATACAAAAAATCCATCATGGATTTCCGCTGATCCACTAAGAGACCTTAACCAACTAAGATGCCAATTTCGATTTCAACACACTAAACCTTTAGTGGACTGCACGGTGGAAAAAACAAGAGATAACAACGGTCTTGTAGTGATCTTAGACAAACCTCTGCGCGCAATAACACCAGGTCAATATGCTGTACTCTATTTAGAAAAAGAATGTTTAGGCTGTGCGAGAATTGTGACATCGGAGCAGATGAAAAATAATTTCCAACAATTCGCAAAAATGCAAATATGAAATGAAAACAAGAAATTAAAAAAGGTACATATTTCTTATTTTATTATTTTTTGTTGTCCATTGTAAGAAATATTAACGAAACTTATAGTCAATTTTGTTGTTAACAATTAATTATTCAAAGATAAATACAATTTCACCCTGATTTATAAAATGGTTGTCTTGTATATTTTTGTACTTAATGCAGGGGAAAACATTCATTATTCTTTTTTGTTTTTAATCTAAAGATACGGTCGCTAATTTTTTAAGATCTTATATGTTTAAAAATAAAATAAATACTACTTAATAATTAAAATGTTTGTTAACATCGATTTTAGCTTAAAAGAACAGTCAATGTATCCAAAAATCGAGTTAAATCACTCTGTCGAATTTGTATTAATGATGGCTCAAAGAAATCTTGTCGTATTACTGAGTTACTCTTTTGAGCTGCCTGTTCAAAGGCTTTACCAAAAAAACTTTTAGGTGAATTCTCACGAACTGGTGGTATTCCAACTAAAAGACAAAGTCCACGCTCAACATCAATGGGGCAACTCACAATGAGTGGTAATTCTGGAGCACGGCGACTTCTAGAAGTCGACACATAGCCATTTAACACGAATTTCGCTAGCATTGTGAGTCCATACGGATAAGAAAAGAAATTGTTCTCTTCGTTTAGTATATAATAAAAGAATGGCCCTGCTGAATTCACTTGATGGGCTTCTAAACAACTTTGCACTTGACGGAATATAGCTGAAAGTAATAGCTTAGCATTTTCAATTCCAGCATTAAGGATAGATTTATGACTTTTTGATAAACCGTCGAGAGCTTCAAGAAAACAATCTTCTGGCGTCTTGTCATGTTTAACAGATTCTAAAATGGCTAGCGTGGCATAGACATAATCTGCCGCTGAATACCGATTCCGATAACCATAGTTCAGAGTGAAAGAACCGTACACAATGTCAGGTATACCATACTTCTCGGCGAGTTTTTCGATCATTTGATGAAATTCTTGTCGTAAAGTGAGATCCATTGAGTTAAACATTTGTTTGGCATGCGTTAATGGTAGGCCCATTTCTACAAGAAGTTCGTGAAGTTTTTTTTCACCTCGCAAAGTCCAGAGTTTAAGTTTACATGCGCAATACATTGAATTTCTAAAAAAAAAAAACAAATTTTATAAAAAAATAACTATTATCTTTAACTTATAAACTTATACCTCATTGATTCCGTTACCGACCAATGTCGATATAGAGCTAAATGCAGATCATTTTCAAATGTTATTTTAGATGCACTGTGTGTCTGTGTTTGATCACTGGCTTTAGTAGTCAGTCTTGAGACATGACTTTGAATGCTGTCGATTTCAAGTGTATAAGTTGAGCTTTCTATTTTGCCCAAAATCAGCTGCTCAGTTGTTCCAACAATAGCCCACCATAAAAGGTCTGGGGAGTCTTTAGTTAGTTTCCATGCCAATTCAAAAAGTATCACCGCAGAACTTCTTCCATAATAACTGTATTGAGAGTAGTCAAACATTATGCGATCCCTTTCGTTTTCCCATGTTCGGCGTTCACGTTGCTTGAGAATACGGTTTTCTTGTTTCTCCATGCGTGAAGAACCTTCTTCATTATTCTCATCTTCATCATCCGCGCTGTCTTCGTCATCTGATTCACGAAAAATTGCTTCAAATGAAGGTATGGATTCTTCAGCAGCTGGGTCGCCAAGAATGCAAACCTGAGGGATTTTCGAGGAAAATTATTATTTTATATCCAAGTATTTTGTTATTTTTTTTTTTTAAAGTTTACATAAAATATCGTAACATAGCTAAGATAACATGCACGACGTGTTGCACAATCTTGCTCATATACATATATGTAGATAACTACATACATATACTCTGCTCTGAGCTTACTCAGTTCGATCAGGTTCTGCTCAGAGCTAAAGAAGAACAAATCCTTAAGTGCCGGGATTTTTGTTGACTGTTTTGAAGCGTGATTTTTCTCTGTACACAAAAATACGTGTTCCTACACACCATATTTTGGATTCCGCTAGAGTAAGGTGAGGTGCAATTTTTGTTTGACATACAACGTGTTTACAGATAGTCAAATTTATCCATGCATAATTTGATCGTGAATAGAAAGTGTTAACGGAAAATTATTCATACGTGCGGAATTGGACACTTATACTGAATATTTTGTGTGTGCAAACGCATTTTCATTTACTTAAAATCTTATGAAGCTATAAAAAAACCCATTTATTCGCCAAAAAATCGACGGGCAATTTGGAGTTTCTTAAGGTACACAATAACTGGACTGTAAAAAAATGAAAAATGTTTCCTTTTACTGATAAATCAAAATTAAATTTAAAGGGATCTGAAGGGTTTTCGGAGGCCGAAGGGCGAACGCCTAAATCCTAGATTTACCAAGGCCATAGTTGAGTACGGTTGAGGCAAGATTATTGTCTGAGCATATTTATCCAGTCAAGGAGACAGACCAATTTATAGAATTTGTGGTATAATGGACAGTTTCATGTACAGGGAAATCTTTCAAAACGTCATGATTCCTCATGCTGAGGAGAATATGGCATTGAGATGAATTTTCCTTCATGAAAACGATCCTAAACATACCGCTAAACTTGTGAAGGATCGGCTAAATGAAGGCCAACACGGTATGTGTCATCTAGGGCCGTAGCCAGGGGTGCCAAAAGGATAAGAGACTGATGATTAAAAAATTATAAACAAAAAGGGGTACAAACATTACTACTGAAACAATATGACACTGTTTATAGGAAAAATAGAATCACATTGATTTACATGTCATCAGCATATTTAAAGTAATAAAATTACATTTGAAAATAACAAAATTGTTAAGAAAAAAAAGTACACACATTTTACAGTGTAATATTGTTTCACTGAAGAATTCCAACCTTGATAGTTGGTAATAATTTTGAATAAAACCGAAGTTTAGGGTGAGTGCACTTTTAATTACATTTATAAGTAGGTATATTAAAAAATAAAAAACTAAAAATAAATGTAAAGCAATGGAAATAAATGTAAAAACAAATAGGTATATAATAGGTTTACTTTGATATGATTTTTTGATCGCTTGTTTCTGACTCAGTAATCGATAGCCCGAATATTTTTATAAAGGAATTCATTACCAAACCGTTCAAAGCCTATTGATTTGCCCAGTAAGCATGTTAGATATTGGACAATAGTATTAGGGCTATAGAATTTTCATGAAAATTGCAAAAAAAATTCAAGGAATTGATTTCAGAATTAGAAATATAAAACTGAAAAGACTGCCCATATCGACAATAAAAGTCGTTGATTATTTACAAACAAGAAGTTTGCAGAATGAATAAATTATGACTTGTATCTGCCCATTTATTATATATAGAGAAACCCCTTATTGACTTTATCAGAATTGCACTCACCTGTTTATCACTATAAATATTGCAAACATCTAGCGGCCTATGAGAATCACAAACAAAGAATACAACTTCTTCATCGGGTTGCAGTAGATCTACAATATCAACACAACCGCCGCAATTAATTAATATCACGTATTTAACATCATCTCGGTTTTCGGTGTAAGCCCTTTGCATTCCAGCCATACCCATGATCGGTACCACCGAATACAGCATATGATCATACTTAAACAGAGATTGTAATATTTTGCTAGCACAGATACCATCGATGTCATAGTTGACTATAATTAAAATTCTTTTTCCCACAAGAACATTGTAGAACTCAAGTTTTAAATCTTGCACAAACATTTTAATAATTTTAAGAAACAATTCCTGTTTCGTTAGTTTGAAAAATGTTAAATCCTTGAGGTTAAAAAATTATACAGTGACCCATCCGACCCGCGATGGGATTCATATTTTAAAGTATGTAAATCAAATAATAAAGTGTTAGTTAGTATTTATTTAGTTTGGTAGTTAAGACTGTTAACAGAATAAACATAAAACGAAAGGAATTTATCAAAAGAAACTATAAATATTCTAACAAATAAAAACGTAAATTTAAAGATCTTCAAAACGCGATCTGCGAAAAACTTTTTAAAATGTCAAAAACATGGCGCGATAATTGCAATGGCAAGTTCACAATTATAAATTCACAATAGAATTGTGTTATACCTTTTCCTTTTGCCAGTTGGGATTTTGATCCGAGATTGCTGATTTTTCGTGGGAAAAATAATACAAAATGGGATTTGTTGTTAGGTTAATTTTGATCACCGTCAACAAAACCTGTAGCTTATTGAATTTTGTTTGTTCCTCGTTTTTCACGTTTCAAAAAGGACGTATTTACCAGTTTGGATGCAGCATTGGGAATTTGAAATGTGTGTTCTTTTTTTCTTGAATTTTGTCACACTATGTCTGACTCTAGCTGTGTCACGCTCAAAATATACAAAACGTAAGCACAGCTGTTCCAATAATGACATTACAATATTCACCTTTACTTGAGTTTAGTTGTGGCTTTTATTGTGAGGATTTTGAGAGAATTCCATGAATTCTATCAACTCAGAACAATCCTCACATAAGATACAAGGAATAGTTACCAGAGCTATGAATAAAAGACCAATTGTGTTTATTTTATAGTGAAGAATTTGTAATTAAATAATCAATGAGTACCAATTTTTGTATTTGTTCGGCAAGTGCTGAATCTAAAAGTGAGTCAGTCCTTTACTTTAAAATAAATTGTTACATAGCAGCATCGCGGTGCTGCGTAGCGTCAACTGTGTTCAATGATTAAGTCGAGTGTGACCAGTCAACAATAGAGCAGCACAGCAGTTCATGTGACAGTTCATAAATTCCTGTCTCGTCGTCTTTTTCAGTTTTCATGAACTCTAAGTTGCTCTTCGAAGAAACAAATCTAGGAAAACATCTTTATATTTTATGATTATTAATAATAGTAAACTGCATAATAATTTATTTTTTTAATATATAAAAATGGGTATTTATGACACAGTGATGCAAGAAAAACCTCCTGTAGTTCTTGATATAGGGGCTGCTTACACCAAGTGAGATTTATTTAACAGCACAAATGATGTCATGTCGTTTATTTTGGAATTTATTCCAGGATCGGGTTTGCAGGAGAAGCCCATCCCAGATTCATAATACCATCTGAGAGTTATTTATCTTCGACTGGCAGTATCTGCAAACTTTTCAATTACTCATCTCATACGGAACTATATGACCATACTGTTGACTTTCTCCAAACTGTGTTCTTTAAGTAGGTACGTATTTTGTATAGTTCAAAACCATCCTAAATTCATATTATTCCAGACACGTTTTAGTTAGTCCCAAGGATAGAAAAGTTGTAATCGTAGAAAATATTTTTGGCGAAACCATCATCCGTGAGACCATAGCTAAGGTATTGTTCAAACACTTTGAAGTTTCGTCTATTCTCTTTGTGCCTACACACTTGATTGCTTTGTCAACACTAGCTGTATCGTCGGGTGTAGTGGTCGATATGGGCTACCATGAAGCAACTGTTGTTCCGGTTTTCAGCGGTGTTCAAATTCTTAAAGCATTCCAAGATCAAGCCTTTGGAGCAAAATCTATTCATGACGAAATTAAACGTCAATTGGTGGCAGCTGGCGTCAATCCTTATCATTTAACTGAGTCAATTTTAGAAGATATCAAAGTTCGTACCTGTTTTGTTACAACTTCTGAAAGAGCCAAGCAATATAGAGAGGGCCTGCCTATAACACCCCCACCAGATCTTGAATATTCCATAAAGGAAAAAGAGATTATTACAATTCCGGGTTCGGTGCGCGAAACGGCTTACGAAATAATGTTCTCAGAAGATAATGAGCAATCAAGTTTACCTTATTTGATATTGGACTCGATTCTTAAGTGCCCTGTGGACGTAAGAACAGTTCTAGGCGAAAACATTTTCCTTATTGGTGGTACCTCGATTATGATGGGGTTATTATCGCGTTTGAAAACCGAGTTAAATATGCTGCTTGACAATAATAATCGTTATAAAGATAAACTCTTTTTTAAAAGTGTTAAATTTCACACGGCCATTGGAAGACCAAACTTTGCTGCTTGGCTCGGAGGCTCTATTTGTGGGGCAACTGAATTTGTTGGTACTAGATCTCTAACAAAGGAGACCTACGCAAAGTGTGGCCATGTGCCTGATTGGGTTAATTTGGATGATAATAAATTGCAAGAGGCAGTTTAGCAAGATGGCATTTTAAATGAAAATATTTTTGATTATTTATTCAATATCTTATATAACTTACTTATTACTTACTAAATAAATGCAAGCGTACAATAAAATTTTATGGTTTTAGTTTATTAGTAAAATATGTTGCTCTCGTTAATTTTAATATTTAAAGCCATATCCTACATTGTCTATTTCAAGCGCAGCGTAAAGATCAATTTTACACGAATTCTGAAACCTATACCTAATGGATATTTTTATCAGAATTTCAGATACGGCAAATGAACTAGGTGAAGTTTTTCAATATGTGATTACATTGGGTTATTATCGTATTAGTTCTGGTACTTAAAATGCATATCCCAGGGAGAAAAATCTCATTCATTCCAATAAAAAAACTTTTTTTTTCAAAATATTACCTACTACATATGTAGATTTTTTTTTTTAGATAAGAAATGATTTTATTTGTTCAAAAATTAGCAATTATGAATAAATTAAATAAGTAATAAACAAAATCTTAAAATAGCATGGCATTGCCTACTACATATATTAAGTACTGCAAATATTCATTTTAAGCACTAATAACAGACTAGGTTTTTATTGATATAACCACGAATATTTGGGGGAAAATAAAGCACAGCTTTCGTAAGCTTTCCAAAATTGTTATATTAAGTGCACTCATGCAACGTCGGAAAACCATAGTAAACGTGGTAAACGTTAGAAAGTTTACGACGTCGTAAACGAACTGCCAAAAAATTTGTATGGGAAATCTTTTCCAATTTTCAATTTTTCGAAAAAAATTTGTGTCGTAAACGAACATGGTAAACGTGAAAAACTTCGTAAACTTTCCGGCGTTGGGTGAGTACCTTTTTTGGGGGGATAATTCCTCAAGTGTGAATTTTTTGTCGTGTATACTTTCTATTGGGCTTTTCCAGAAACTATATATCTATAACTATACTATATATGGCAGTTCTAGTTGGGGAGAAAACAATGCAATACAAACAAACATACTTACACAGCCAAATATTTTTCCAAAGGCGCGACTAGTGTGCACATTGTGATTTACCGTTGTATATGTAAGTATATTTGTTTGTATTGCATTGTTTTCTCCGCAACTATGAAATTTTTGTTGTTGTTTGTTTCGCATTGTCACATTGACGTATGGGGGAACTTCCCAATTCTGTGTTGGATAATTGTTTACACATTATCTGTCAAAAAATTTGCATTTGCTCCCTGATTCCAACCAACATAGCCATTCCTTGCGTTCGAGGAACTATCAGATAGGCTATCCACCTGTCCCAAAAATTTTCAAATACGTTGGGTTGTTATTACATCAGCTGTTTTGTCACAAGGGATTACAAAAACAACCTATCTGGACAGCTTTGGATTGAACACTGAACGCAACCATTTTTTATGCTATTAATCCGAATCGCATCTAGCTCTCGCATAAAATTTCCCTTTATTTTTAACAAATGTCAAATTCTGTCATTCATTTTTATTGCGTACACTTTCTCTCTTTTTACTTGATAAGTTGAACTTTGTTTATTGTTTTCGTAAATAAACCCATTTCTACAATTTATCCTATTAAATTAATAAACGACAGTGAGTAATAACTATATCGTCAATATTTCATGGTTTGATATTCTTATATTTTCATTAACGATGAATAGGAATGGATATAATGGATATACAAGCTGTCGAATCTAAATTGAGCGACGTAACCGTGACACCAATTCCCCGTTCACAAGTACAAAATTTCTATAATTTCCAACAACAGCGAGAACAACGCGATCAGACACCACAAATCCAAATTTCAGCCATTCATCATGTTCCACAAATTCCACCTCCGAAACCGGTGTCACCAGCCATAATAACAACCCAGACCTCAGCTAATATAACAACTCCCATGACTTCGGCCGCAAATATTCCATCGAATCTCACAAACTTGCACGGTTTGACAAAATATGCACAGCTATTGGCAGTCATTGAAGAAATGGGTCGAGACATTCGACCTACCTATACAGGCTCACGTAGTTCGACCGAGCGACTAAAACGTGGAATCGTCCACGCCAGAATATTGGTCCGTGAGTGCTTAATGGAAACCGAACGTTCAGCGAGGCAATAAATTGATTGTATAGGCGTTCTTTTCACTTTCCATATTTCGTTGTACAACGTTTTCATTAATGATAAACACAATTAATATTTCTTCAATTTGATTTTTCATTTAACAACAATAGAACAAAAAAAAATGTACCTATTTTCAAACCTGTAAAACTACATAATAACATTTGTATACCAAAAAAAAATAAAAAAAAAAAAAATATCGACACAAACAAGGGGCAAAATAAAAAAAAAAAAAAAACAAATTACATACATAGCTCAGGTTTTTTATAGCAAAAATATTCAAATTGTAATAAATAACTTTATAAGTCACTTAGATTTTAGAAATTAATATAAACAATACAAGAAATAAATAATACGTAACTAGACTTTGGAGATTGTTGGTACTATAAAAGCGTTTATGTACAAATTAAGTGCAAAACAATCGATGTTTCTTTTGAAACAACAATCGATTCGAAAACAATTGCTTAATTTATCGCTTGAACAATAAAACCAATTTTGTTTTGTATTATACAAAAAATGTTTTATTTAATAAGGTTGCATTCGTATCGTAGCAAAACAACCGGGCTGTTTTGATATAAGACCATTACAATGGGTAATGATCTATTTTTCTTATTTGGGTCATTTCACTCAGTACTATCATGAATTCCATAGTAAACGGGAACTCGTACGGATCCCGAAAAAAAAACTATTAGCTACAGATTCCATCGTAGTGGAAAATCTCATATAAATTGTCATTACGAACGGATTCGGTAATAGTTTTTTTCGGGATTCGGAAATGTTTCCGATTGCGATTGAATTAAAGATAGGTATGGCTGACTGTATTAGTGTATTTATTTTGGAATTCACAGAACCTTACCCTTAATATTACATGATAAGTTATTTTCGGTAAATTTTTAAATTACAGAATTATTTCATACGGCTTCGCACGGGTTGACAAACTCAAGTATTCATTTACAAATGTTAATCACACCAATGACTGACTTTCGAACATGGCGGAAAATCAAAACAAACATACTTCAGAATTTTAATAATGAATAGGATAAGAAGTAGTGAAAGAAACTGACAATTTGCTGATTTCAACAGTTCTTCTTGCCCACAGCAGAAATTTAAAGTTTTCCAATGGTAGCAACATTTTTTCTTTTTTTTTCTCAACAATTTTTTTATTAACCTTTAATTTCAAATACTCGTATATGTACATATTTTTAACAATTTTTGCCTTATCCAATTTTATCCTTTAAATTGATATCAAAAAAACATAGAAAAAAGGGTTTTCAAATCAGACGTTATTTTTTGCCACCCTATGAATACTCAAATTATAAAAATATTAACCCATAAAGTCAAAACATATCTAGCCTTTCAATGATTTTATTTTTGTTGTTTTTACTTTTCCTTATATGTACATAGGTGTGGCGTAGGGTTCCCATGTTACCATTACATTCGAATGTTGCGTGTTTTTATTTATTTATTTTATTGCTTTTCTTTAATGCCCAGCAGATGGCGCTATTTTTTTTTTTAAAGAAAATAAATAAATAAAAACACGCAACATTCGAATGTAATGTTTTGTCAAAATTTCAAATAGATCGGTAAAGAACTTTCGGAGATTTGCGAATAAACGAACATTAAAATTTTTATTTATATAGATTATATAGATTTACGTTATCTTGGTCTAATTTGTTATTACCATAAGATTAGATTAGATTAGATTAAGATTGATTTTTATTTTCATTTTACAAATAATCAATGTTTTCAAAAATATAATACAATCAATTAAATGCATGGCCTTGCCGTCTGCCTCATGGACAATAAATATATAAAATTAAATTTTAAGTTGTTTTCCTCCACCTGGTAGTGTCCCAGGTGTTTATTTCTTTGGTGCATGAGTGCATCGCAATCTCCTAATATGTGATTCGGTGTTTCCTCATGGATATTGCAGAATCTGCAAGTGGCACTGCTTACTAGGTCTAGAATATTTAAGTGCCTTCTGAGTTTACAGTGGCCGGTGAGGAAGCCCGTTATAATTCTTAGGTTGTTCCTACTTAAGTTGGTGCAGTCCTTGAAGCGTTCTTGGTTATAGTTTCCAAGAAGGAGTTTGGCCTGCCTCAGTTTTGGGAGTTCTTTCCAAATTTTGGATCTTTTGGTCTCCTCTTCTTTTTTGATTCTATTTTTGATCACATTCTCTCCTAAGCCGCAATAGGGCTCAGGTCCCGTTAAGGTGGTTTTTGCTTCTATTTTAGCTAGGGAGTCTGCCTCTTCATTTCCCTGAACGCCTACGTGCCCAGGTACCCAATGAAGTGTTACATTATTGTTTTTGCCAAGTTCGTTTAGCCTGCCTACACATTCCCACACTATTTTGGAGTTAATGGTATATGAGCTCAAAGCTTTGAGCGCTGCCTGACTATCCGACATAATGGCAATGTTTTGTTTTCGATAATTCATTTCGAGAATACGATCTGCACATTTTCCTATGGCATTCACTTCTGCTTGGAAAATGCTTGTTGACTGTCCCATCGGGATTAAAAGTTTGGTTCTAGGCCCAAAGACTCCTGCCCCAGTCCCTTCAGATGTTCTCGATCCATCAGTGTACCACTTGATGGCATTTGCTTTCAGTGTGTAGTTAACTGTTTCACCTACCCACTCTTTTTTGCTACTTAACTTCGTTGGGAAGTTTTTGTCGAAGTTATATTTCTTGAGCATGCTATCTCTAGAAATGTTAATAAGGTTTGTTACTGTGGATATTGGCAAACAGTCTCTAATACTGAGACTTATGCATTTTCCAGTCCCAGTTCCCTCTTTGGCAAATCTCATGATAGCTCCCTTTGCAGCGCTTCCAATAACCTCGTGTAGAGGAGACAGGTGAAGGATTACCTCCATAGCTGCTGTAGGGCAGGTTCCCATTGCTCCACTGATACATATACACGCGAGCCTTTGAACTTTGTCTAGCGCTTTCCTAGTTGTTAATAAATCGGTTCTTTTATGCCATACAACTGCACCATAGGTAATGATGGGTCTTAACATCATGGTGTACATCCATCTGAGGATGTCTGGTTTGCAACCCCATGATTTGCCTGCAAGTCTTTTGCATATCATTAAGGCCTGTGTGGCTTTCCCGACTGTCTACATGCTTTTTCCAGAGGAGTTTACTATCTAGTGTGATTCCTAAATATTTGACCTCTCTCTTGGTTTCGATTACCTCGCCAGCTAATCGAATAGGCTTCATGCGCGGTAGAAGTCTTTTTTTGGTAAATGGTATGATTGTCGTCTTAGTAGGGTTAATTGATAGTCCTACAGATAGACACCATTTCCTAGTTGTTATTAGTCCTCTTTGGATTATATCACAGAGAGTTTCTTCGAACTTCCCTAAGGCTATAATTACGATATCATCGGCGAAACCAATACAGCGTATGTCTTGGGAAGTAAGATTTTCTAACAATTCATCCACAACAAGACTCCACAGCAAGGGTGATAGTACCCCTCCCTGAGGACATCCTCTTGTAGTGATGATTTTTTGTACATTTTTTGTACGCTCTGCCATATTGCACATGTTGCAAAGTATACAGCCAGGTTCTACATTTCACTTTCACACGAAATGAAATTGAAGTCAATCTAATTTCAATTGATTTCAATTCTATTTCGAGTGAAAGTGAAATGTAGAACCTGGCTGATAGGCAATTTTTCACGATGCGGTATAAAATTCAAATTAAGTAGCTCATCTCTTAGCCGGAACATACTTGAAATTTGATCGATAGTGTAATCATCTCGGAAATAGTTACGTTCGTTAAGATTATAACTCAGTTTATTGTAGATCATTCGGTGTAATGAACTTGATGCCACTTCTTTGTACCTGTCTCTATAAATTTCATCTAAACGAGTAATCATCGTATACATCATAGTCTTCAATGAACTCTATTCACCAGCGATTATTTCAACACCAGTGTCTTGTGAAAGTTCCGTCCAGTCTTTAAACCATCCTGTCTTGGAGTTTATAGCATGAAGAGCCGCTTTTTTCGGAAGACGTTTATTTGGCATCTTAAATTCTAAGTACTTTATCAATGTAGTCGACTTGCAGTTTTAATGTTTTGATAAATAGTGGAGATAATCCCGTTTCCAGCAATATCATGTAATTCGGAGTGCTAGGGGGCAAGCGAAATATTCGTTTGATATAATACCTGAGGAGTTTTTCCAATGGTTCATATTTTTTACCACTCCACACTTGAGCTGCATAGAAAAGAATAGCCTTGTCGCTGTAACATTCACGCCATGCTACGTTAATAGCTGTCTTGGCTTTCGAAAGCTTATCTGCGAGATGCCTATCCATGTTGAGGTTTTTGGTGAAATAGACTCCCAAGTATTTGTACTCTTTCACAACTTCAATTTGTTCATTATTGGACTTAACGCACAACCTTGTCTTACTCCTGACTCCGTTGAAAACCAATCCGATACAGTTTTGCTATTCCAAACCGCTGCACTGGTGTCCATGTACAAGTTTTCTAGCACTCGACCAAACTTAAGTGACATTCCTAATTCATATAGCTTGAACATTAATGCATTTCTGTCCACGGTGTCGAAGGCTGCTTTTAAATCAACAAAAAAATTAAGAAGTTTTTTATTTCTCGAGAGAAACCAGTCTGCTATGCTATTGAGTATAAATATGTGGTCTATTGTAGAGTAACCTGTTCTGAACCCAGCTTGAAACTCACTTAGTAT
This sequence comes from Epistrophe eligans, assembly GCA_951394125.1. NCBI lineage: Eukaryota > Metazoa > Arthropoda > Insecta > Diptera > Syrphidae > Epistrophe > Epistrophe eligans. Next base: position 67,538,960 of record OX596029.1, on the reverse strand, counting down.
CTTATTTGAATCAATCCAAGCATTCAATCTTTTAAGTAGTATGTTTATAAAAAAATTTGTAAGATGAGCAAGTTCGAGTTATTGCTATAATTTCTAACAAATGTATACCTACTAAAGCAGGTTAAGACCTGAAGACTGAAGGAGCAATTGAGGGGATGCCAAATTTACTTTACAAATCTATGTCGTATTTTCCAAAATCCATTCATTAGTTTTATTTACGATAAATATAATGGATGTAGATCTTTTACAGCATTTTTATTAATAAGTTTCTCAATTATTTTTTTTACCATGGACATCATTAAGAAACAATAAAAGAGGTTAAATATTTGGGAGCTAAACTGAACCCAGCTTTAAATTTCAATGAACACCTATCTGAAAAAGCCAATAGCTCTCAAAGCCTACTGAACCCAACATGGAAAAATGTGTTTGCAAACAAAAGAATTATTTTATCTGTTAAATATAAAATATTCAATGCAGTTGTAAAATCAACTCTCTGCTATATGCTTCCCAAGGTTTGGGGGGGGGGGGGGGGGGGGGATGGCATATGAGTACGAAGAATTCGAAAAATTTCATAGGAACTTCCTTAAAAAACTATTCAATCTACCCCAAAATACCCCTAGTTACGCTAGGTCTTCCAAAACTCTGGACGAATACACTCAAGACTCAAGTCGCAGGCTGATTTTCTAATCAAGGTATGCAGTCATTATGAAGAATCCAGACTTTAAAAAAAAAAACAATTTTTGTATGAAATGAGGAATACGGGCTGGTGGTATGCAAGATGGCATAACTATTGGCAACGCATGTTGAGAAACGTTACTTATCGATTTGAACAACCTAGCTTATTTGAAAGACCAATTTTACCGCATTATTGAGATAAATGAAGACTCTATTCGAGATGCGTTTATCATAAAGGTGCAGGAGTCTGAAAGCAGGATTTTATACTGTCAGCTTAATTTTAATCTCAATCGTAGAAACTATTTTAACGATTCTCTAAGCTTTGATGAAAAATCCTTGATATTCAAAGCAAGATGCGAGCTTCATTCCTTATATGGAAACCCTTATAATGCAAGCTTTAATCAATTCCGTAGGTACACTATTTAACCTGAAATCGAAAGAAGATTGCTTTCACATCATAAGTATATGCCCTATTTTCAGACCGCAAAGTTTAACTTTCTTTGGAAAACAATCGTTAATAAAGTAAATGTTTATAAATTTGCTAACCAGACTGACGGCTTAGCCATAGCTCTTAAATTCATATTTTGTACTCTTCTTTTATATTATAAACGTAAATTAATTAATTACTTTATATTTACTTTATACTCTCAATTATTTTGTTTATTATTGTTTCGAAAAAAAAAAAAAATCATTTAATATTTTACTTGGTTCATTTTAAGTTCATTTCGCCTTTTATTATTTAGTTATTCGATTTTTGTTTATTTCGATTTCAATGATTTTGCCATAGTTTGTTCCGATATTTTTCTTACATAAAAAATCGAAACAGACGACGGCGAAGGTTATGCTAAACCTTTTTGAAAATTAATACAAACAATATCCACGTGTTGTATGACATATTTTTGTTTTCATAACCGTTAACAAAATCGAAAGAAAATTCATCATAGTTTAGTTTTTCTTTTTCCCTTATTGATTTTAAAACATTACAAATAGATGATTTTTTTATAGATTTTATTATTTTTAAATATTCCTTTTAAAAGCTTACGGCCGGCGCGGCGCGGCGCACGGTTACAATCTCACTGGAAAGTGAAGACTAAAAAAAACATGCCATAATCAGCGTTGCCGCTGGGCTTCACGAAAGTGTAACACATTTTTTTAAAAAACGTAACAAAAGCGAAAAAAATGTAACAAATTGAAAAAATTATTTAAATGCAAAGAATGCTCTTGAACTCAATTTTTTTTAATAGGAACAAGTTTTCTTCATCACTGTTTTTAAATTCAGTACAAAACTATACATTAAATAATAAGTTAATAAATTATTTTTTTGGAATGTGGCAACTGGAATACTTTGAGGAATGGATATCTAACCATGTTTATATGCTGGATCGAGAGATCGAGTTTGAATTTGAAGTGAAAGATAGACTGCTTTTAAACGCTGCAAATATGATGCAATTACCCTTGCAATTTTTAAGCATGTTGGCGGGGGACGTATGCGGTGTCCGGGGTAGACAAAGTTGCAGAGGTTGAAATAATTGACTGCTTTTAGACGACTGCAATTTCTATCCGCAATTCTCTTTTGAGTTTCTTTCCGATTGCAGCATCCATTTAAACGCTGCAAATTTTAATACCTGCAATTTTTGTTAAATGAGAAGGAAATAATATCTCGTCACTCTTTACTCCGCTTATGTCTCAAACAATAAGAAAAAGCACAAAGAAGAAAGAGCGATAACTCTGCAATTATTTCAACCTCTGCAACTTTGTCTACCCCGGACACCGCATACGTCCCCCACCTACATGCTTAAAAATTGCAAGTATAATTGCAGCATATTTGCAGCGTTTAAAAGCAGTCATTGCAGAGTTATCGAGTCATAGTCGAATGAAGGTGATTTCAACTCAATTTAGGACGTAGGTGTACAAATAGGTGGAAGTGTTGTTTAAGCGCGCTTCACACTGATTAAAAAAATGATAAAATAAAATTTTAAAGAAAAACAAAATTTGGAGAAAAAAGTGTAACAAAAAGAAAAAAAAAGTAACATAGTAACAAATACAAAAAAATTAAGAAAAGTGTAACACTTTTGTTACACTTGTAACATTGTGGCAACGCTGGCCATAATAATAGATTCTAATAAAAATAACCTTCTTATTGCAACGAGTAAAAAGTGAAAGAAAGAAATGCGAAATCATTGTAGGGCGAAGTGATTGAAAAACCAAACCAAAATAAAATAAAAATTAATATGATATTACAGAAAACAGAAAACAGAAAACAGAAACTGAACAGAACAGAACAGTAAACAGAAAAAAATGTAAGAAAAGCGAAACAAGAAAATGCAAATTAAAAAAAAAAAAAAAACAAAATGAAAACAGAAACTCAACTTAAATTTGTATGCAACCTTAAGCGTTTTTCTTATCGTCTGATTTTTTTTTTAATATTGATTTTATAAACGTATATATTTTTTATAAAGCTAATAATAATACTTAATACTTTTATGTTTCGTCATTTATGATTTGTTGCACACTTTTATTTATTTAAGTATTTTTATCTAATTTAATTAAGTTTGTTAGTTACTTTGTGAATTTGTTTGTAGGTGTGTATCTAGGTATCTGTTTTTATTGTTTTTGTTTATTATTAACAAAATAATACATATGTCATCTGTGTAATATGAAGAACATGTTGAAATAAATGTAATGAATTCGATATTGAAGGTTTGAATTAAACAACAACATTTGGGTGAGCTACCATCAAGATTTTTTTGTATGGGCTAGAGTTATAGCTATTTCACGAAGCCAGGCTGATCATCAGACTTTTAATGGTGCTTGGTCATTTAATGTTCAATTTTCATTGAAAAACTTTTTGCCCAGCTGGGACTCGAACTTAGACCAGCACCCTCAGAGCCAGTGGATTTTTTTTTCATTTTAAATTCATTTTTATTTTTTCCAAAACTTATAACTATTTTAAAGCTAGAAAAAAATTCATAAAAATAGCCTTCTTATCAATAACTTACAACTAACTTACTGGCCCTATGCGGGCGCTTTAAGTTAAACTAGAGCCAGTGCACTTCGCATTGTGCTGCCGAGGTAACGTTTTATTGTTTGAAACCAGCATTTTTTGATGAATACATTGTTCTGTCTACCAATATATTTTGGACTTCAATTATTTTGGTCATTTTTAGCTACATTAGGTAATTTTAATTTTAAATTTTAAACACAAACCACAAAGTGGCAACCGTGCTTGCCATACCTAAATTTTTTCAAGAATTTTTAGGATAATTCTTCTACATATTAATAAAAGCTTATTTAATTATAAAAGACTTTAATAACCCATATTTTTTTAATTGTATAGGTCAAATCTTCTTCTTAAAGCTGCACAAAAATTATTAAATAACTGATAAATTTATCTGTAATTTGACACAAGCGACTTTAATCTGTTGCTTAAGTTGCTCTAATCAACGCTAAAACAGTTTTCTCCGGGATAAGAGTTAACATTTATGTAAATTGTTTAGTGCCAACTTCGTTTTTATTGTACAATTTCTTAAGGGATTGAAAAAGCACAAGTATTGTACATCAAGAGAGGAAAATTTTCAGCTAAAATTGTACGATAAACTTTATTTGTTCCATTGACTTAATTTTTTTTATTAAAATATATTCTGTGGAAGTTAACTGAACGCGTTCGTGTTGCTTCTTAGACAAATAACGTCAATGTCTTCATCGTTAACATCTAGCAGTTTTCGGTGGCGCAGCGGCGGCGGCGGCGCGGCGCACAGTGAGGCCGAGGTGGAAAAAACTTATTTTTCAAGGAGCTTAGTTTAGTGTTGTGATATAGTTTTTCGACAGAATTTTTCATGAGGAAGCTAGCTGTGTTAATGGTTTTGGGGTTTACAAATTTTCTTTAGCAGAAATAAGCATTTAAACCGGAACTTTGAAATACACTTCGCTTCAACTGAATAAGCACATAATTTTTCTAAGGTATGTTGTCCATTTTTTCCTAAGTTTGAGCGTTAATGTATCATTTGATGATGCTTACCGTTTACTTGTGATGTTGAGAAAACAAATCAGAAAGAATAATTCAAAAAGTACCGCTATTATTTTTCTTGCTCTCTTGCAAAGCGTTCCATATGAAAAAATGCAGATTTTTTTTGCGTCAACTGAATAGACACAACTATTAAAATTGGAAATAAAATCTAAGGGAATGAAATGAAACAAGTTTTTCTTTAAATATTTTTTTATTGGTTATTTCTAGTAGTGGGTACTGCCACCTTTATTCTCAATTACTTTATAAATTCGGTCTGGCATGGAATCGTATAGACTCTTTAAGTAGTCCAGCGAAATTTCTCTCCACGCTAATTTAATGGCTGCAATAAGGTATTCTCTGTCCTCAAACTGACGGCCAGTCTTATAAACTTTTCGTACCAGCCATCCCCATACATTTTCTATAAGGTTCAGGTCGGTTGAGTAAGGCGGCCATTGAAGCAATTCAACATTCTGGTCGTGTATCCAACTTTTGACAATGCGCGCCGTGTGTATGGGGGCGTTGTCCTGCTGAAAAGTCCAGTTTAAGGATCCAAAAATATCCGCAAATTTAGGAAAATCTCTTTCCAAGATTCCCTTGTAGGTAATTGCAGTCATTTTTGATGTTGGGAACTCAAGCTCAACAGTGCCATAGTAACTGACTGCTCCCCATACCATAACACCACCTTCTCGACTATGATGCCACGCTAAAAATCGTTCTTCTTTTCTTACATCCTGGAAGTAATAATTAAAGCCTTCAAAGCCATCAAAATTAAACTTCTTCTCAGCCGAAAAAACCACATGACGCCATTCATTTTTTCAACTCATATGCAGTCTAGAGAATTCTAAGCGCATACCTTTCCGTTGTTCGTTTAGTAGTGGTTTCTTTTGAAGTTTCATTCGTTTTAGATAATTTGCACTGTTGATTACTCTAAGGACTGTTGAAACGCTTGCACTAACACAAGCTTCTTGTCTTATTTTTGCCACAGAGTCACACGAATTGGAAGCACATCTTAAAATTGCTCTTCGATCAACTGCTGTTGTTGCCGTTTTTTTACCTCCTTTCATGTTTTTTCCGTACGAATCTTTATTTCTTAAGTAGGAATAGATCACACTAAAACTTCGTTCAATTTTGTTAGCTATAGTACGCCCGGTTAGTCCTTGTTCTCTTAATAAATCGATTTAAGCTCTTTCAACACTAGAGATTTTGATCTACCCATCTTCTTTAGAATTTCAATTAAAAGATTAAATTTCACTTAAAACACTTCAACTATTGATCTAATGTGCCAAACACTTGAGAACGCTCATAAACAATGAAGATAAGGACCTTGTGTCTATTCAGTTGACGCAAAAAAAATCTACATTTTTCCATATGGAACGCTTTGCAAGAGAGCCAGAGAAAAAATAGCGGTACTTCTTGAATTATTCTTACTGATTTCTTTTCTCAACATCATAAGCAACCAGTAAGCATCATCAAATGATACATTAACGCATTAGGTTTGGAAAAACAAGACAACGTACCTTTGAAAATTTGTGTGCTTATTCAGTTATATGCTATGCATATTTTGAATAATTTTTCCACCTGATGCTTTAATATTTAATTTAATATTTTGATTTATAATATACATATATATATGTGGGAGGAGTGCGCCGACAAAAGACCGTTTTATTCAGAAAAACTGATTAAAAATATTTATTTCACGGTAGTAATTATATATACAAAATAAAGTTAATTTAGATTAAGTAAAGATAATTCAAAAATATTAATTATTTAAACAAGTAAATGATGAAATAGATTGTTGGGTCGATGCGTCGCGATGATCTTAGCCATTGCGTGGTCGTAATCGTTCTGTCTTGATTTCGTTGTTTTTTTCTAGCTGACGATTTTATGGTCATCGAATGATCTTTGAACGGTACAAAGGATTAACGGGTGATGATGGTACGATATGGTATTTGGTACATCGTTTTGTAGCATACGGATTAGGGGTATCGACAGTAGGCATATCCTACATATATATATATATTATGTTAGCACATACTTTAAGACTTAATGTATCTCATAAAAAATAATATAATTTACTCTGTTCATAATTTTACACGTGAAAATTGAGCCAACATTTGGACGTCGCATCGTCGGGTGCATTTCATACTCTTTTAGCCGTAAAAAAAGCACCACCTTCCTAGGGTCTAGATCAAATTGGCCGCTGTGTAAATTTTTCCACCAGGTTCTGCCAGTTTTAGGCTCAGTGATAAATTCATTATAGAAAAATAAAATGCGTTTATCTTCGCATAAAAAGGACTTTTTCTTTCTTAGGGTCAATATATCGTCTTAATGTTTGATTTAATTAGATTCAGAATTAAAAATTCCTACCCTTACCCTTAATTCATGTATCATATGCTTTAATTGTTCTAAATCAAATTTTTTTTTTGAAAAATGAGCCTAATATCCTATTTTACATTTTTCTACTAAAAATATATGGAGCTTCAACTTATCCCCATTGACGATAGTTAAAAAAAAACTAACAGTACCATTTGATTCAATACTTATAAAATGATACCATTTACAGGTTATTTCCCAAAATCTTAGGTTTTGCCCCACTGTGCGGCGGCGCCGCCCATCTCAGGTAAGACTGGCTTTCTCGTGTGAATTCCATAGATGATTAAAACTTTTCTAAATTACTACGTTGACCCTATCATGGTTTTCATACATATACGTAGGTACATATTTAAATCATGAGGTATAAGGTGCCGTCTTCGTCTTCGTCTCATTTCCCATTTCCTTTGAAGTAATTGTAGTTTGTTCGATTTTCGAATCGAAAATTTCGAGTTTATTCTATGTTTTGAGGTTTAAGTTTGTTCGTGATAACTTTTTTGGTTAACCATATCTCGGCAATAAATAAAGACTTTGGATGGATTTTTATTTTATATTTTTTTTTGGAAACCAAAAAATTAGCTAAAAATTACTAAACAATTTTTTTCTTCTCGAATATCTCAAGAGCAAATGGTATAAACTTTTGTCTTCACTTGATTGTATTTGTATTGAACGCATCTGATTAAGTTTTCGAAGACCTTGAATTGGCAATTTTCTTATATGTATCTACCAAAACGACATTTATTCTCTAGTTTAGTCGCACTAATGATGATTACTTAATAGTACATAAGGCGTGTTTTTTTGCAAGCCCGGGGGAAAATGCACGAAAAAAAAAAAACGACCAGGGGATTAAGCGACACCATCACAGAAATAAAATAGAGTTTTCATACAAATTATCGATAATAGGTACCTATATGTATATATCGGGTTTTCGAATAGGGACTTTTTGAAGTTTGAATTTAATTTGTGAACGCACCCTTTCACTAATCATCGAACTGTCATTGTCAATTTATCGTTTGGTAAACTCAACATTTTTATCATGGACCATTTGAAGCGAGGGACGTATACGTTCTCCGATTGGGCTCTGGAGAAGATGCGCCAAGATGATGAATTTCATCGCAAAATCATCTTCAGTGACGAGCTCGTTTTTGGCTCAATGGGTTCGTCAACAAGCAAAATATGCGTTATTGGTCGGTTGAAAATCCACATTTGCTTCATGAATCACCACTTCATCCACAAAAAATAACTGTTTGGTGCGGTTTGCATGCCGGCGGCGTTATTGAGTCATATTTTTTCGTCGACGCTTCTTAGCCCGCACCGACGACGTCGTTTTTGTCGTCCTATTCCCCGCGGGCTTGCAAAGTATAGTATCTATACTAGAAATTAAATGATTTTGAACACCACCGAAAATTTTAAACCCCCACTAACTACCTATAGGTTATAGAACTCCCTTTATTATAACAATATAAACCTTAACACTAACAGCTAATACTTCCTCATTTGTAAACTTCAAATAAATGTTAGTTTAGTAAAAAAAAAATTGTTCCCATACAATGTCTTAATTAGATGTGTCTGAAACATTTGCCATTTCCAGATAACCTCCTTTAAGAAAAATCGACGTGATATGCTCTCAGCTCAGCACCATAATACCACATAGCATAGATAACCGTAATTTGTCAGTTAAGTAACGCGATAATTAGTTAGGAACTAGAGCATTATGGTAGCTTTTCAAAATGAACAAATCACTCTATCTACAGTAATTTGTAAATGTTGAGAGTTGGTGTACCTATAATAGGAAAAGTTTGGGTTCTTTCTAGTTCGAGCTGAGCAACACAAACACAACCAATTTAACCAAATGTATACTAAGTAGCTAATTATAATGAAAACAGATAAATTTCTTTCATCGTGTTGCCTGCAACTATTTGTCTATACAAGTTTTCGTAGGGAGGAATTTATAGATACCAACCTTGGTAGCAATGGCAAGTCATAGAAAATTATTTCCCAATTCCGAAAGAAAAACAACAAAAAAAAAAAGAATAACAATTTAGAAAGAAAGAAACAATGAATATATGTATCTACGAGTATCTGTATAACTGTATCCACACTTACACCTACATTTATTTTTGTTTCCCCCATTCTTAGGATTTCCACTTAAGTTTACATACGATTCAGCAAATATTACACAAGGGAACATCGATGTCGGTGCGAAGGCATTCTCATATTTGCAGTCAGTGAATTTGTAAGATGCAATGGCTTTTGGGTCATTAAAATGAATAAAACATAATATCAAATTTATTCTTCAATTGTCGAAAGTTTATTTCTAAGTTATAATTCTTGAGCTCTTTTCTTTTTTTATTTTTTTTTTTTTGCTAAAGTCACAGAAACAGAATGCTTTTTTTGCACACTTAAGGGTGCTTCAGTTTTTGTTGAGAATTTCTATTATGTTCTTCTGTCATCAATAAATTTACAACACAGTTCATGATTATTTTTTAAGAGTTGTTTGCTTCTAAAAATTTTTAATGAGTTTTCATCTTCTTAGGATGAATGTGGTGAGTTGGTCGGAAATTCAATTGGCAGAAATTCAAGCGCTATTTGCATTTGGAGAATCTTTAAGATTTAAATGCTGTTTCGTTCTTTAAAAAAATTATTCGAAAAACGTTTGTTCGTTTTTTAAAATATTTAATTTTCATATACAAACATAATATGTATGTATGAGATTTCATAAAAAAAAACAGTTACAAAATAAACCGCTCGCATTTACTTCCTCATATTGTTAATAGCTATTTTGTTCAAAATAATTTATTATGATTTAACCAGAGGGTGTTTTGTATAAGGTGTGACAAAATCCTAAAGCGTGTAGGTTGGTTCAATACAAGAAAAAATTCTTTTCAGAAGAGGTGCTCTATTTTCCCCTGCTAGGCGGGAGGGGCAATATTCTATAAATCGACTTGAAATTGAAAAAAAAAAAAAATATTAAATACTAAATACTAACGGCAATATCACGTTATAAGTTATTACTTTTAAGGCCAGAAATTCTCTTCTAAAATATTGTGCGCCAATGGTTTTACAAAAAAAAAAAGTTAAAAAAGAAGTTAAAAATAATGTATGTTTTTTTTTTTTAAATTAATTTAAAAGGCGTTATTAAACCTCATAAACCACTAAGTGATATCGCCGAAACGAAACGCCTATTTTTGTGGACTTAAGACCGTAAAAAGCTTTTCTGAATCAATAGTTTAAATTTAACTAAACAGATTTTGAAATGTATAGATTTACATACATACAAAATATTTATTTTGTAATCTGCTTCGATTTTTCTCAATCTACTTGCTTTCTTCAAATCTACTTCGACTTTTTTTCCGGAAGTGGTAACGCTTCGGCTTGACCTAAGTCCAATTAGATGGGGGTAGTAAAATAAATAAAAGAAGAGACTGGGGTGCGACCCACACTGGTAACTTTCAATTGGTACCATGTAAATTGGATATCTGATGTTATTTTGTTATACGAAAATTCTTAATTCAAAATCTTAAAAGACCTTATTAGGTGTTCAATATGCGGTAAAGTGAAAACCAAAGTTAGGGCGATAAATATTATTTTCAATTATTTTATTAGTATTTTTTACCAGATTTTGTATTGTAGGTTATTAGGATTGATATAAATATAAACTTTCATCTCTAGAAATTTTTATTAAAAAAAAATTGAGTTTTTATTTTTGAGATATGTACTTAAGGTATATTTTAGAACCTTCGCTGGTTCATGTTGTTTCTTATAATGTTTGAAATGCATATAAGGTAAAGCAATTTTGTGTTCATTCCTATAAATATATTATTGGAATGATTTTGGTTTTAAGTTACTTACAAACAACATCAATTCTTAGTTGTAGCATTGTGAGTAAAAATAAAATGAACGGATGGGTCGCACGAACTTGCTCTTATGTGCGATCACACCGTAGTTTTAAAGTATACATGGTATTTACACCTTAGACTGAAAAATTGTTAAAAAATCAATATAGTAATTAGATATAATTTGATTAAACAACTTCTGAAACAGATTTTTTTTTTTTATTTTTATTTTTCCAGAAAACTTACAACTAACTTAAAGCTAGACAAAAATTCATAAAAACTAGCCTACTTATCAATAACTTACAACTAACTTACTGGCCCTATGCGAGCGCTCTAAGTTAAGCTATATCTTAATACTAATGCCTTACTACTTACTACTAATTAAAACTATGTACTTAAGATTACTTAAACTACTTAAAATTACTTAAAACTACTTAAAAACTAGAACAGCCACAGCAGCATTTTCGGTTTTTTTTTTTTTCTGATTTTTATTGATTTTATAGATTAGATTTAGATTAGATACGATTTATTTCATCCAAAATTTAAATTAAATTATAATTATAATTACAAATTGTACATAAATCATAAGTGCATGGCTGTGCCCTCTGCCTGATTGACAACATAAAATTTAATTTAAGACATAAGTTGTGAAAGATTTTAATTTCTTTAAACTTTTTTTTTTTTATTTTTTTTTTTTCCTTAAAAGTTTTCCGTTATTATTTTTTCCCGATACGAAAGGGCAAGGATTTTATATTTTTTTTGGATTTTTTAAGTTTTTATAATTTTTTTGTGTTGATTTTGTTAGTTCTATAATTTTTTTTGGGTGCCACCCCGACTGTCCCTACTTAATACTAATACCTACACCTATATGTAAGTCGGCCCAGACAAGACTACCAAGTCGACTTTAAGTATCAAATTCAAGATTGTGCCACCAAAACTGGTTCTCCTGCTTCTTTCTATCTCTTCGGTCCTGATCGGACATAGTCCTACTGAACCGAATTCGCTAAGCGCCGCGCCGCCTTGTGCAAGCACGTCTCGATCATATCGAAATCACCTATCCACAGTTCTACGGCCGACACACGTGGTAGATTAGCGGAACCGCCTCTCTATCCTGGATCAGCCCTCGATAGAAACTCTGAAACTGTTTTGACACCAACGTGTACATCATCTGATTTCTTACACAAATCTCAATTTATGAGAAATTTAATTTAAATTGTTGAAGTGGTTTTTTAAAAAAAATATTTTTTATTATATAAAATTTTGAAAACATTTTTAAGAAAAAAAAAATTTATTATATTTTTTATTATTTATTAATGCAGAGATCAAACATTAATTTTGAAAAAAAAAATCGAAATATCGAATTTTAAAAAATTTATATTATTCAAATTTATTTGGAGCTCTAGTGTGAAAAATTTCGTTTAAATCGATTCAACATTACATAATGTGATAGTCGAAAACAAAAAAAAAAAATTGTTCTTCTTATGTGAGAACCATTTTTAAACGATAGATAATTTTTTTTTCAATAGATAATATATTAATATTAGTTCACAAAAAAAACTTATTCAAAATCGTAGGAGCCGTTGTTGGGAAAAATGAGATTTTCCTTACCAGTTTTTAAACACTTGTATGTCAGGTACCGTTATTTGTGATTATAAGAATAATTTTTATTTAAAATCTGCTAGATAATGTTTAAAAAACTGCTAGGTGCCAAATTTAATAAAAATCGACCAAATTATTTTTGAACTTATTAAGTTTTCAAAAAAAAAATTGAAACTTTTTTTTAAAAATCCAAAAAAAAAATTTAAATTTGGTTACAAAACTTTTAAAACGTCTTGAAAAATTTCCCATACAAAATTGGTCAAAATCGGTTGAGCCGTTTTTGAAAAAATCGAAAATCAAAAAATGGTTTTTTCTTATAACCACTTTTCCGAATTTTTTTTATAAAACAGTAGCCTTTTTGTAAAAAAATTACTAATTTTTTTTTAAAGTTTTTGAGAAAAATAAGATTTTCATAATTTGGTTATAATAATTGTAGGGCAGGTATCGTTATGTTTGGTCTTTAAAAAAATGAAAAAAAAACGCAAGTAAAAAAATTATTCCGTAGCCGATAGCATTGATTATTTTCGAGATACATACATATTTGAGCCAAAAAACATTTTTTAACAATTTTTAGTAGATTGCGGTTTTGCAATTGTTGCTTAAAAAGAAACTGTCAATTGAATTTTTCTACGAACTTTATCAGTTATTGATTTCGTTATTGTGTGTAAAATAAAATTAACCCGCTTCAGTGTTTTTTTCTCAAGATATTGAAGCCGTAAAACGTTTTTGTACCATTTTTAGTTCTTTTGCTTGAAAAAAAACTGTCAGTTGATTTTTTTTAAATCATATTAGTAATTAAATATGTATAGCATTTTGTATAAAATAAAATTATCCCGAAGTCAATATCATTGTTTGTTCTCATAATATTATAACTAAAATGTTTTTTTTTTTTCAATAAATTTTAGCATGTTTTTTGTGTAAAAAAAACTGTTGATTGATTTATTTTTTTTTAAATTCTTTTCAGTTCTTCATTACATCATTATGGTTACAATAAAATTAATCTGAAGTCGATGGCTTTTCTTGTTCTCAAAATATTTTTGACGAATTGAATTTGTTTAAAACCTTTTATGCACTTTATGACGTTATTATCACAAAAATTAAAATTCATTCGAATGCGATATCTCTTTTCCTTCTCGAGATACGGTGAACGAAAATATGTATCACGAACATAAATACAGACATCTCTCTGCAAAAGATCGATTCGGATGATTCTTGGGACCTTGAAGCGTGGAGATATGTCAAAATTTTTGATTCGACAAATCGGACCAATTGCAATAACTTCCAATGGGAAGATAAAAATACAAACAAATTACATTATCAGCTCTATCGAAATAGGTATGTATGTATGTAGTAGGTATATGTAAGCTGGGAAAAAATTCCGATACAAAATACAGATCTGATGGAAACTATAAGATAGCGTACGAGGTTAAAAAAGCATAAAATCACGTTCATTTGACATTTATGTAATTGTTCAACATTTGTGTTTTATAAATTAAATTTGCAAATTATATTGGAGAAAGTACAAGTAGGCGTTAAAAATTGATAACTGTTCTTTGTAGAGGGGTCAAAAACAAGCATTTTTTACTATGGGAGGTCTATCTCACCCCGTTTAGGAGATAGGGACAATTTTAGAAAAAAATGATTTAAAAGAAAAAAAAAAATATTTAAAAAACAACGGCAGCATTTAAAATGAAGTACTATACTTGTTTTGAAAGCCAGAAATCTGTTTTTTTATACTAAATTTAAATTAAATTATTTGTGTCAATATTTTTTGAAAAATTCGCATGCAAATTAAAAATTTTGATTAAAAAAAAAATGAAAAAAAAAAGTTTAGACCAATTTTTTTTTTTCAAAATTATGAAATAAAGTGTAAATTGACTTTTTGTGGTCAATTTTTTTCTAAAATTCATTGCTCTTATTAATTCTTAATCAAAAACTGAAAACTGAATGATTTTATGTCTTATAGTTTTTGAGAAAATTACCAAAACTACTTTTTTATGAGAATTTTGTTTTTTGGTATTTTTTATTTTGAAGATTAATTGTTTCTTTAAATCCAGATTCTTTAACTTAAAAACTAGAAAACATAAAATTATTTAGTTTTCAGTTTTTGATTAAGAATTAATATAATAACAGTTTTGAAAAATTACACTTTAAACTTGTTTTTATATTTTTTTTTTCCAAATTTTGAGTTTAAAACCCGTTTTTTCCAAAAAACTATGCATAGATTTAACTTGATTTAAAAATTAGCTAATAGAACATAGTATTGGCTTTAAAAAAGGATTAATACTTAATTGTAAGTATTACTGTTGTTTTTAATATTTTTTTTTGAATATTTAGTACTTTTTTATGAAGTTACCCTAAACGAGCCTAAACGAGGGGAGATAGACCCCCCTACCGTAGTAAAAATGCTTGTATTGAACTGTTCTACAAAAAAAACCGTTATCATTTCTTGACGCCAAAGTTATCACTACTCTTGCCATTATATGCACTAATCAGTCGTTTGTTGAGCATTCATTGTTGTTTTTTTTTTTTTCTAAAACTAGGTAGGTACACAATAATTTTGAAAGAATTTCCATTTTAATTCCGCAAACAACTTTTTGCGGAAAAAATTACAGTGCAGCTGCCAAAAATTCTTTACTTAACGCATTGTGTCGCAATGCGGTGAAGTGTGTTAATATTTTTCTCAAGAAATCTGTCCAATATTTAAATCGGAAATGATATACCTACCTAAATTTAAATCGGATACCTTGAAATGGGGTTATACTTATATTTTTGCTCACGCATGTCCGCGCATTTTAGAATTTTAGGATATAATGTTATTTTGAAGTATACCTACCTAACGGGATTTAAACAATAAAAAATCGAAAAGTTGGTGGACACATTTTAAATGTAAGAACTTATTGTTTTATGTGTATACTTGAGCTTAAAAAGAAACAATGTTATTTCATAGAGCAATCCAAGAAATTGTTCTTCGAAATAAAGCTCTAGGTCTGGAAGAGGATTTTGAGTGCCAGGGTTTTTTTTTTGAATTCTTATAAGCGGAAAACGATGATTTAATTCATTTACATTTTTTTTTACAATCTATAGATACAATCTATATCTATATCTACCTAAATAATATGTAAGTAGATATAGGTATGTAGAGTAAAAACGCTATTTATAGGTAGATATCTTAAAAAGTTTATATTTATGTCTTTCACAATGGATACAATGGATATACCCTACATACATATTTATATTTGTTATACATACATATTTAGAAAACAGTTGAAGACAAAAATTAAATGTCAAAATCTTTTCGATCACTTGCCTTGTATCTATTACAAAACTATACTTTTTTTTATTTTTTCTTAATAGTTTTGTTTCCCATTAAACAAACCCTACTATCCTATATGTACCTACCTATACATTTAATCTCGACAGATGATTCGATTCGATGTTTCTAATATTATTTGTGTCCTTTCCTTACTGTGGCGTCTAACTGAGTGCAAAAGAGGTAAACATACCCTGAAAAAAAAAAACATTGCAAAAAGCTTACCTTATTTACTTGTATTGGTTCTCAATTTCTCATCTATACACACCTACCTAGATATTCGTTTGAAAAATATAAAAAATAAAATCATTTCAAGCGCATGCTCAGCCTCACCCCAAAAATATGTTAATATATCTACCTGCATTAATGCTCAACTAAAATAACTCTCAATTTCATCGATAAACTTTTTCTAGGATCACACTCACCATTTTCCCCTGATTTACAAAATAAGCCTTCTAAATTCGGGACCGGGAGAGACTTGAAGCGCCGTTCTAATTTACTTAAAGATTAATATACAAAAACTTTTAATCCTGTGACCTATAACACTGAGCAAGAACAAAACTATATTCTATGTATTTATCAATGGTCATCATAATTAACCAATCAAAAGCAATTGTATGACAAACACAAGTAAAATAAACATCTATGTTAACGCCCCCAATCCACCCTATTCATGCGTCATCTTAATAAATGAGGGTTTGCTGGATGTGAACTTATGGGGTTGTTCGTATTTTAGAACCACCCTCTTTCGATGAAAATTTGACAATCGGAGAGAAAGAATACCATTGCCACAGACAGACGTGCTAAAGAATTCGTTATCCTTTCTTCGTGTCTAGTTGTAAAAATCTGTTAAAGTTTATATGGGCTTAGAATTTTTAAAGAGGATTCAAACGCGTTCATAAATATACCTACTCGTTCAATGTGCAATTGTTATTTTTAGAATAATTGTAAATATTAACTTTGTGAAAGTTATAAGCAAACAAAAAAGTCGCTCACTATTTTAGATTCACCCCTGGAACATAATTCAGTACCTTAAACGTTTTCCAGTATCACTCATTGGATAAGATATTTTACGCATCGCCGTCAAAGCACTTCTAAATGGATAACAACTAAATTAATTCAGAGTGATTTAAAAAAAAATAAATAAAAATATTTTAATAAAAAAAAATACAAAGATAAATAAATCTTTTAGGAAAAGTGAAAAAAATTTCTCGAGTGTTTTTAACAACTAATCTGAATGGTTACATTGTTGTTGTAAGACCATTTGAATTTAAGGTCAAACACGTGTGAATTTAAAATACCTGTACAAATTTAACATAAAGTTCCAGAATAATTTATAAGCGCATATTAATTTTAAATTAATTATAGGTATACACCGATTGTTGAAAAAAAAAAAAATAAAAGAAGCAATAAAGAAAATAACGGTTCAATAAGAGTGTTGCCTCGCATCTTTCTGCATTGCGCGAAGCGAATTTGTTGTGTTTTGAGATAAAAAAAATATCGATAGTGTTTCAAAATTTATTCTCCCACATCTTTTGACGCCTCTAGGGCGTTAAAACTGGAAGAAGATTTCGTTGGCGGCTGTATGACGATGTCGATGTATTCGACACCTGATAAAATGAAAATGGGGACACCGAGTTGTTTTCCAGGCCGTTACAGCCCATCTTATCGGGGGCCAGATCAAATGCGGAGATGTATGACCAACCCGTCGGTATGTGTGATTTAATTTTTTTTTTTTTGAATTTTTTAAAATCTTATGAAGGTTCTGTTTTTCATTTTCAATTAAAATAGGATTTGAAATACAAACAAAAAAAAACATTCTTCTACAGTTCTACAAACATGGTTCAGCATCGGCGGCGGCGGTTCAAGATTTTAACCCCTAAAAATTTCGGTGGATTAAATTAGGTTCGGAAAGTTTTCAAGTATGTTGTTCTTGTTGATATTGATGGCTATTATCACATTCTTGAACGCTGAACCCTGGTTTAATCTTAGTTAGTTCTCTGAAATCGGTGGATTAAAATCTTGAACCCAGCTTAAACCTACAAATCGGCCTTTAAAAGACAAGTTAAAGTTGAAGACGCATTATCACAGTCGGATAAGGCTATGTTTTAACTGTGGAGGTGTACAAGGAATAACATTTTTTCTACCACTTTAAATTTACTGAAAATCATACCTAATCTGTTATTCAAAATAATAGTTTTCACTTAATTTTGTAAAAACTTTTTTCTGTTTAAGCTAGTATAAAGTCCTCAAATCCTCGATTGTTTTACAACTTACATATGTACCTATATGTTTATTCTTAGCATGAGACTTCTTTGTAATCGGTTAAAGACTGGATTAATTTTGTCTGACAGTGTGAATGCATTCTATGAACCTAAGATCAGCTATCAGTTTTACCGACGCCATTTGTGTTCATATCTTAAAAGCGAACTGTCAAAAAGTGTATGATGTGTACAACACTTTGACAATATCGGCTTGTTGCAAACACAAGAGAAGTTCTAAAGCAGGAAATGCATGATTCAATAGGCGTGTTCAGTAAAATAAGATCTCGGAGATCTCAGCAGTCTCAGCAAAATTTCTCAGTAGATCTTCCAATATTGGCCGAACTGTCAAAAGTCTTCCAATAGCAACAAATGAGTTGACAATTGCCAATTTCCTATCAAGTGAAAATTGTACGTTTATACGGTTGGTTGACTTTATCCGAAAATTAGACAAATTTTTGGTAAAAAATCGGCTGACAATTGCCGACAATTTTTTTTCTTCCAATTAAAAAATTACACGGTTGGAAGACTTTAGAGAACAAAAAATTGGTAGACTCATTGGAAGACAATTTTCTTGACAGATGACAGAGAATATGAAATTTTATTTTAGAAGTGAAGTGAAGTATATTTGTGAAAACAAAAGGTACTGAAAAAAAAAACATTTATAATATATACAAAAATTGAAAAAAACAATATGAAGCGACCAATAGCCACTATCTTGGCAGCATACTTGTTGGAGACCAGCGAAGAGGAAGATGAATTGCCACAGAAGAGACGTCGCAAAGTTTGGACGAAAGATTGGATAGCGGGTCGTAAGCATGATGGGAAATGAATTTTGTTTTTTCCTCCACAATAGAAAACATTTATCTGCCAATTAAAAATTGGATGATGTTTTTGGCAAGAACATCATCCAATATCCAATTACAATTACGACACTCGTCCAATTATCAGAAAATAAGAAAAACTTTAGACAGATAAAATTGGATGATCTCCCAATCGTGTGTACTTGATTAATGGATATTCTTGGTGGGATCTATCTCAATCTTGTGTGCGTGTAATTTGGGAGGAACGGAGGGGACCTATAATATTCTGTTCAATCCCAACGGCTAAGATGAGAGGTACTTGATAATGACAGAAAATACGTTTTATATAGAATAAGCTGGATTCTAACGTATTCCGGCGGCGCTGCTGCGTGGTGTGATAGTTCAAAACAAATATCATGTTATGCCTAGGGGTACTACATACATTGCAGTAACCTGAAATATACATTTTGTAAACAAAGGAAACGTATACTCAAAATTCACTAACATTTAATCGAAAAATAAAAAATTACTTTTTCAACCTTCCACGTAAAACGACTTCTTAGTTTTCAATGATCAATGGTAGGGCAGTTCAATCATTGAAATAATGAAATTTATTTTATGTTAAAGGTTGGGCTAAAATAAAAAAAAAAATTGGCAACAATAAATATTTGAGTCATCAGCTTTTTGCACTAATTTTGCTTTTTAAGTGCCTCAAAACTTAAAAACAAAAATTCCATTGGTGGTTTCGATGAAAGCTTTAACTGGCCCCTTAACGTCAAATTGTCTGAGTCATCAAATGGACCAATTTTTTTATGAGAACAAATGGCGGTCAGTGTCATGGAATTAAGTTTGTTTGCCTATAAATGACTTGAAATTAAGTTCTATGTTTTATTAACTTCCCATTGGAAGTTATTGTAATTGGTCCGATTTGTGAAATTGAAAATTTTGACATTTCTCGACGTTTCGAGGTCCCAGGAAACCGAATCTATCATTTTTAGAGAGATTTCTGTGTGTGTGTGTGTATGTACGTTCGTACGTTCTTACGTTCGTACCTTAATACGTTCGTACCTTCGTACGTTCGTACCTTCGTACGTTCGTACCTTCGTACGTTCGTACCTTCGTACGTTCGTACCTTCGTACGTTCGTACCTTCGTACGTTCGTACCTTCGTACGTTCGTACCTTCGTACGTTCGTACCTTCGTACGTTCGTACCTTCGTACGTTCGTACCTTCGTACGTTCGTACCTTCGTACGTTCGTACCTTCGTACGTTCGTACCTTCGTACGTTCGTACCTTCGTACGTTCGTACGTTCGTACCTTCGTACGTTCGTACGTTCGTACCTTCGTACGTTCGTACCTTCGTACGTTCGTACCTTCGTACGTTCGTACCTTCGTACGTTCGTATCTTCGTACGTTCGTACGTTCGTACCTTCGTACGTTCGTACCTTCGTACCTTCGTACGTTCGTACCTTCGTGCGTTCGTACCTTCGTACGTTCGTACGTTCGTGAGCTTTTCTATCGTTTACTGTATCTCGAAAATGAATAAAGATATTGACCTCGAGTAAATTTTATTTTACAGAAAATAACATCACGAAGTGCAGAAAGGGTTCCCAAAAAAATTCTATTACCGTTTTTGTATTACAGCAATTTCAAAAAAAAAAAGTTTTTCATCTCGAATATGTATTTCTAGAACAAAAATGCCATCGACTTCAGGTAAATTTTATTCTACACATAATGACGTAATTAAGAATTGAAAAGAATTTGAAAAAAAAAAATCAGCGGGTAGTTTTTTTTTAGATAAAAAAACATGCTAAAATTTTGTGAAAAACGTGTTTCGGTTGTAATATTTTGAGAACAAACAACGATATTTACTTCGGGATGATTTTATTCTATTTACGATGCCATATTTGGTTACTGATATAAATTTAAAAAAAAATTAATTGACGGTTTTTTTTTAAGCAAAAAAACTCCAAGAAAATGCTAAAAATCGTTGAAAAACGTTTTTCGGCTTGAATATTTTGAAAACAAACACCAGATTAGAAGCCGGCCAATTTTATTCTATACATAGTGACGTAGTCAATAACTGATAAGATTTTTAGAATTATTCAAGTGACAGTTTTTTTAAATCAACAAATTTTCAAACTCAAACAGAACAGAACTTTAAACAGAATCGAATCTTTGGTTGAAAGGAATTCGACATAAAATACAAAGATAAATCCATTTGATTTTAAGCTTTTGACAAACAATTAATAAAGCAATAAATACGAGAAACAAATTAGATATATAAAATTTAACTTATTCATAATAATTTTGAGTTTGAAAATTATAAACGTGTGTCAGGAAAATAAAAAATTAATACCAACAACCTATAAATATTTTACCTACATAATTTTTCAATTGCGGTTGCCCGAATCAGATCTATGCGTTTGTGCTACAAATTATATATGCATACCTATGCGAAGTTGATCCAAGTTGTCCTTGTGAAAAATATACAAAACAAGAAAATCAATGAACACCTTCATCCTACATCTACACTCTCTTATTAAATTTTTAAGCATCCATACATTTTTTAACACATAAAGTTTTTTCGTCACGCAATTTTGAATTGGTTAGACACTTTATATGTACAAAAATGTACATACATTGAAACGATTGCTGTTCTCTTTGGGATTTTGCTAATTGCGGTATGGTTTATTTTTGTATGTACATAGGTACTTTTTTTACTTTTGCATTATATAAAGCAGTTAAAAATAAAAAAAGCAAATGAACGTGAAAGTGACCACAAGGCCAGTACAGTATGTATTTTATAGTTTTATTTAATTTAAATACATTGTCAGTTCAATATTTGCTTCCAAAATGAATGTATCAAAATGTTATGGGCTGTCGGGCACATACAAACCTTATAAATATATTTTTTTGTTGTGAATTGCGGGACTTTACAGGAAAATTGTTGCGATTGCTGTTAAGTGAGTTTGTTGGGAAGAGTTTAAAATAGACCAACACCAGCTACATACTCGGATGTAATACGTCAAGAATAGGATCTCTTCTTTTTTTATTTTATACTTCACAGTCACCGATATCCGTCCTTATCCGCCAATGAAGCCGGACATCTTTCTTGGATCATTTCAACATGAAATTTATTTTTTGGCATAAAAATAATCAATGTTTCAAATTCGAATAATGGTTTTCAATGATAGCTATAACTGGCTTCTGATAACAAATAAAGTACTTAAGTAATGAGTCTCATAAACTTAAAAGCGTTCTTACAAGCAATAACTTTACTAGTATGGCCACACTAATCGCAAAAAATAAACTTGATTTTCTTTTAAATATGTTATTAATTATTTATCCATAATTAGTTGTGAATTTACCTTTTAATCGTATATCATTCGCAAGTTTGAAACTCAACATTAATTTAAATGTATACATTGTACATATTTTGTACACAAAACGAAAATGAAGAAAATTAGAAATAATTCCTTCTTAATTGAATATGTGAATGTAATTTATAAGAGTCAGTAAACATCTACCAAAATTTGCGTCTTGGAACCTTAAAAGGGTTAACTGATGCGCCCGATTGCATACTTAAGCAAAACACATTTTGGAGTTAATGTAATTTAAACTTTAAATTTGAGGTGTTACGAGTAAACATATGTACCTAGCTCAAAGCTGAGCCCATCGCATGCTTAAAAAACTACATAGGTTCACCAAAAAAGTTGCACTTCTTTCGCTGTAACATACATATGTATTGAGTTGTATAGTGTTTTTTTGTAAATGAGTAAGTTTAAGTTTTTATTGAAGAACTTGTCCAACTTAAACACCACTTTTGTATTGCTATTGTTGTTATACAACGCTACGGAATGTGTAATTCAAATTTATACGTTAAGATAGGGTGCACTTTACTTTAGGGTGTGAGCAAGTAATTGAAGTGATTGAATTTGACATTTGAATACTCGACCTCATATAAAATATAGGAAATACAAAAAACATCGACTTTTTTTGGTTGAGTGGAAAATAACCTTTGAAAATATCATTTCAAAATCTATTTCTTGGCGAAATGACGGTTTTTTTTTTTACATTAAAAATTCTATATACTAATTTAATACATCAACCAAGTCCAAGTACAAGACTTGAGCACTATTTAATTTGACTTGCTGAATAATTGAATTAAAAAAGCTTTGAACGACCTTTAGGCCATACAAATTGGCGTTTCGTACACGCGGCGGCGATCTCTCTTGGAAGTATCACTGTCATTTTTATCGTATACAAATTTGTCATAGTTATCAAATTAACCATACAACAAAAAATTAGCTTTGGTGCCTTTAGTCGCTAAAATCTATCATGAACTCTCAAGGACAAGGGTTGCCGAAGTAACACGAACGTGCTTTTTGAAACGAAAATTTCATCGTGGAACGATCGTGGAACGATGGCACGAAAAAACTGAACACAATAGAATGCTACAACTTGAATTAGAGCTGCAGTTGCATCAGCTGTGAAAAACTGTCGTATGCATGTGCTATTTTTTACGTGCACACAATGCAGCTGCATAACAGCTTTTTGCTTATTATTCACTTTTTTTACTTCCGATATTTTTCTTTTAGTTAATAATTTTTTTCGCAAAAAAAAAATAAACAGAAAAAGCTTAAATATTTTTTCCGGTTGTTTTTTTCTTCTACAAATTAAAACGTCAAAAGTGCTGCACGTGAAAAGTTAAAAGTTGGTGAACTATTGCAGCACCGCATTGTGTTCGTAACGTTGAATTATTGTGTATTGAAATTTTTGACAGCTACAGCTACACTTGCAGGCAGTTACAAGAAATTTTACTAACATATTATTGTTATTAAAATTTATGAGTAAACTTCTGATATTCCTGGACAGCGTTGCCGCCAAAAAAAACATCCGTGTCATATTTGCTAAAAAAAAAGTGGCATTTTCTAAAAAAACGTGCGAAATTTCTTCGAAAATTCTTATACTAATTTTTTTTAATAAGAATTTTCGTTTTTTTTTATGGAATGATTGTTTAGAAAATGGCACTTTTTTTAGATATACATATATTTATATTTAAATTTATATTTTTTATAAAATTCAATAAAAATTAGAAGAAATAAGTTGTTCTATTGGTGTATTGTCAAAAAATAAATAGATTCTGCCAGTTTTTACTCCATTCGGAACAATTTTCCTAAAATTTCTTCCAAATTTGCTTTATTTGAAGTAAAAATTAAAATAAGAAAAACTTGCCATATTGATTTTTTTGGTGCCGTCGTTCCACGATGAAATTTTTGTGCAAAAAAGCACGTTCGTGCCACTTCGGCAACGCTAGTCCTGGAGCTCATGATAGATTTTGGCGACCAAAAGCACCAAAGCTAATTTTTTGTTATATAGTTATTTTGATAATTTTGACAAATGTGTAAACGATAAAAACTGTAAGTCAAAAAGCGATTTTTTTGTTCTCAATGGTGGCAAAGTTAACTCTCTATACGTCTTATAATCATTATAACACATTTCATAATGCATTTCATTATTTATAAAATAGTTTAATGTTCAAATTTTTGTAGACAATGATGGTGGAAAATTTTAAACAACCTGATGTTATGGTATAAGCATGACACTATTTAACAATTTACTTAATTTTGAGCTCTTTAAAAAAAATGTTCTTAGTTTTTAACCATATTTTCAATAGTATCATACTAAACCAATTTTTATATTAAAATTAAGCTGAACACTCCTAAAAAAGTGACAGTTCGTGGAAATTATTAAGCAAACATACCATTCTCACAATTTCAATAATTGTCAAAGTGACATTTGGAGTTAATATGATACTCAAAAGTTAAAAATTGGAATTTTGTGATTTTAGCTTTAATAAAATCTGAATAAGATAGCACTAAGCTAAATCGTTTAAAATTTTGAAAAATCCTGTTTCGTAGATAATTTCCTGTTATTTTTCTTCTTTCCTAATATTTTATTTTTGAAGATAATCTTTTTCTTGCTTTCCGTCTTTTATCTTTTTCAATACTCACCTCCGCAATGCTTGCTGATATCAAATAAATGCTCAATTACGGCAAAAATCTTCTATCTCTTTTTTTCGGTTGTATAGAGCGAGATACGAGGTCGTGGCCGGTACGCCGTCAAAAATTTTAAATTTGTCTCAAAAAACTGTTGTACACTACAGGCTATCAATTATCCAGAGTGTATAGAGATCAGTGTGCAGCAGACGTAACAAATTCTAGTAAATAAGGCGTTTAGTTAATGATGTAGAAAATGTAGTGTAGTTAATTCGGACAACCTTGAAAAATGTTTATTCAAATGTATATTTATATCGAATTTCGTTAATAAAATTCATCTATCCCTTTTACTGCTACCCATGAATAATGAAATGATTTAAAATCTTCACTGCAATAGACAAAACAATTTAACTGCCCAATAATATTAAAACGCATACTAAATAAGTGACGGAACCTTTTTTTTTGTTTTTGTTAAATCGGAGATTTTGTAATTAATCTCATTTAATTTGCCTAAACACAACACAAACTAAGGGTGCATAATGAAATATACTGATATTATGTTATGAGTCTGGTCACTAATGGTTGATGGCAATGATTTATCAAAATATTTAAGTTACTTAAAAATAAGGACCTTCATTTATTAGTAAACATCATAGACAGTCTTAAAAAATAGCAAATGTCTACATTATGTTAACAAATTAATGAACTCACAATGTAAAAGAAAATGAATGAATACAAAAAAAAAAAATATATTCGGTTTACCTATCTAATTTTAAAGAAATTACATTTTCAACTGGAAGGTAATTAATCAAGTACAAAATATTTTCATGCAGTCTCTTTATAAATAAAAAGAAGGGCAAATAGGTTATACGTGTATAATATAATTTTATTTGAAGGGTTTGATTATTGTCTAGAGGTTTTTAATTCAATGGGAAAAATTTGTTTGTGGTTTTGGTTAAAAGTGACTTTTTGTAAAAAAGCATTAACTTTTAATTTTACTTCTTCTTAAGAGCGATTTGAATTTGATTTGATGGGGGTGAAAGAAAAGTGCATCTGTTTGTACGTAATTCATATAAAGGAGAATCAAAATCTGGCTTTGTTGTTGGAACTTAGATTTACGAATATTTACAGAACTCGATTATTTCTTAATTTTCTAATAATTTTCCTAGAACTCGGTCAACAATCATTTTTGAGTTTTGAGAACTTTTTAGATCTCGGTTAAATGAAACGAAGTTCTAACGTGTTTTTTTGTACTATTTTCGTAGCATCTGCAGCATTTTTTGGCATATATTTGTGAAAGTTACTTATATTGAGTTCAGCGGCTTGGCAGCTCATGGAATTTATGGATCGAGTGACTTACCCTCTCAACCAGTACTGTGTTGATGTGTATGTTGTTAGTTGGCAAGAATGGTAGTGAGAATTATATACCATTACAAACGAATCCGAACGTCTTGGTCTTAAATAAGATGCACTTCATCGTGACAAGAGTTATTTTGAAAGATTTGTCACTTCTTTGGAAGAGGCATCAGAACCCTTGAAAAAATGTATGTATATTTATTTTGAAGTGGAATCAGAGATGGCAGAGTAGATTACGTGAAGAACTCTACTCGATTAACTACGCGTAGTTTATCGGATAAATTAAACGCTTGATTTGTTACTACCTCATTTTTGTAGCAGATGTAACAAATGTAGTTTAAAAAAATGGGATTTCTGCCATCTCTGAGTGGAATAGGTTGGGATTCGATCCCAAAGCTCGGGGCCTAAAAATTCTGTCAATTGGCGTTTTTCTTTTTTGGCTCTGATCAGAGACCGAGCGATTAGAGCAAAGCTCTGAGGAGATTATAGTCAGAGCCCTCAGATTTAATTATGAAACACACTTGAGCAATTAACTTTCATTTTATACTAAAATAATAAATTTTTGTTTACCTAAAGTGGACATACGAACGGTTTGGGAATCCATTTTTAATTTATGGCGTTCGTTTTTTTTTCATGACATGAGTTTGTCAAATCACATAAAAAATAAAAGTGAACTTGTCTTCGCTCAGCGTTTTGTTCGGTCATTTTAGTCTGAGGATACAGAGCATGCTCTGAGGTAGCTCCGATAGAAAAAAGAAACACGACTTATGTGCTCTGATTTGTCTGAGGTAAAAAAGAAACATAGAATTTATTTTTGACAGCTCAGTGATCTGCTCTGAGGTAAAAAAGAAAAACACTAAATAACTGCCTGAATATAATGAATACGGAGCTGCAACTGGAGCTGTTGCTGGATTAGCTGTCAAAATATTCAATACACACAAATTGAATTTTACGAACACAACACAACGGAACTGCAATCGGTGCTGTAGACGGTGATGCAAGAGTTCACCAACTTTTAACTTTTCACGTGCAGGTGCAGCACTTTTGACGTTTCAATTTGTATGAAGAAAAAAAGAGCCGGAAAAAAATACTAAAGCTGTTTGTGCTTATTTGCTTCGCGAAAAAAATTATTAATTAAAAGAAAAATATTAGAAATAAAAAAAGTGAAAAATAAGGTCGTGTTTGTTTATTTTTTTTCTTTAAAACATACAAAAAGCTGCATTGTGGGCACGTAAAAATTAGAACGTACGACACTTTTTACAGCTGTTGCATCTCCAGTTCCAGTTGCAGCATTCTATTGTGTTCAGGCAGTAACGCGGGGTACTACAATTGACCAGTTTTGTGTTGGCTTTAAATTTCTGTTGTTCTGTCTATGACGAAGTTCACATTTCACTTCACTCAACGGAAATTTTTTGGTGTGATTTTGTTGATGTTAACCGTATTGCCATACAATATTATTATATATTTAAAATAAACCGTAGGAGACAAAGGCGCAAAATTTTAAACGATTTAGTACGATGTTAAAGCCTTTTTATCGTACTACAAATGCTTTAACATCGTACTAAATCGTTTAAAATTTTGCGCTAAAATCTTTAAATTAAAAATAAATATTTGTCTTCCACATTAAGGCTAGGAACGTACTTGCAATTTTAATCGTACGACTTTTTAGTCGCAAAAGTTGAAACACATGAGTTTCACAGTGAATGACCGCACATTCACATATGAGACCAAAAAATCGCGACGCCCAGTTTTTTTTTTAATTATTTTTTTTTTTTTTGGTGATGCGATTGTCGTAAGTTAAAATGATCCAAATGCAATTATATAATGTTTGTGCACTAATTTCCTATTAAAATTTGGACGACTAAAAATCGTAGTCATAAATACATAACTAAATTTGGTGGCGCGAAAGCTCATGTAGAACAAGGCCCTAGTGAATTAAAAAAAAAATGTTAAATATTTATAAGAACACATATTGGGCTTTCATAATATAAAATAAAATAAAATTATATTTAATAACGTGTTTTTGTAAAAAAAAACCATTACGAAGTCAAAAAAACAACCTAAAAATGCTTACAAAATGTGTTTCATAATAAATTTCGAGAAAACCGTTATCCACATGAGATTTTCAAACATCGGTTGCAGTTTGGCAAAGTTAGTCAGTCAAAGAAAAAAAATTAAAATCATAAAACCGTTAAAAGTCGAAAATGAAGCAAAAATGTGAAAATTACCTTCCAAGTTTTTCGACTTGGAATTACCTCAGGATATCATGGTTTTCTTCTGTGGCGGTGATTTCAGGACACCCTGTATACTTATTTACATGCACGCACTTGTTTTTCAAAGGCAGGATTTTTTTAAACGCAAGATAATTAGACACAACGTTTTAAATGCAAATTCACACATATATGCGTCTGAAATATGGCAGAGTTGGGAGTGCTGGGAGTTTGAGGAGGGAGGGATTTTAGTTCCAAACCAGGATTGCGGTACTAAATTAGCACTTAATTCTTGAATAATTAGAATTTGAATTTCGGTTGTGGTTTCCAGCCTGACGGGCCTTTATTTTTTGTTTCATATTTTATTATTTATTTTATAAAGATCTCAAAAATAAGTGATTTTATTTTTTTATGACATGATTTATTATTTCAGCGCCATTATATTTTGTTAAACACACACTCATATTCATGAATAATATCCCACGAAAAAGAAATGAAGGCGTCATCTAATAAAATAACAGTCTCACTCGATAATATACATATAACAAAGTTATCATTAAACAGTTGGCAATTTAGCTAAATGTTATTATTTAGAGAAAATGGGAAGGTTTTCAAAAGTATAGGTATGCGCATTTACATTATATAACACTAGCAAAACCCCCGCCCGCTTCGCAGGGCGTTAAAAAATAGTTTTTTTTAATTTGTTTTGCAGCGAATGTGTTGAAAAAAAAGAGAAAATTATTTAAAATTTAAAAAAAAAAATGTTGCCGGTGACAGGAATCGAACCTGAGACCCCTCACGTCTAAAGTCTTTCTACTGCACCACGAACTCTATTATTTTTGAATTGCTCAAACTACTAAATATTGTTAAAATCAGTAACCCATGTGACCAATTGAAATTTCATTTGTTTTTTTAACAGATTTTCTTTAATTTCTTATAATTTTTTTTTCCTAAACCTTCTACCTTTATTCCTCTTTAATTAAAAAAAATTAAGAAAATCGGTCAACCGGTTTGGCTGGTTAGCGAACGTACACAAAACCAAACTTTAATTTATATATATAGATGACGTGTTTTATTGAAACTATGTATTTAAATGAGATATTTCTATCAAGTCTTAGTATATACGATGTTAAAGCATTTTTAGTACGATGCTAGGTACAAAATGACAATATTTTATCTTTTAAGTATAATACTAAACTCAAAATGTCACTTTGGCAATTACAAATATGAAAATGGTATGTTTGCTTACTGGTTGGTACGAGCTGTCACTTTTTTAGTCGTGTTCAGCTGGATTTTTATTAAGAAAGTAGGTCTAGTACGAATACTGCAGTTGAAAAATGTTTAAAACTAAGAAGATTTTAGTAAAGAGCTTTAAAGTGAGCAAAATTGTTAAATAGTATTATGCTTATACCTTAAATTTGCGATACTATTTTTTTCATTTTTATTTAAATTTGGCTAAGCACAAATGAATTGCGACTTCAATTTAAGACTTTTCAGCCAGCTCGGTCTCCAGAAAACTGCCACCAGTTACGTACAAGTACGTTTAGGTCGTTTTCCATTTGTGCCCGCCAACTAAAGTGTTTACAAACCATCAGTTATTTCAGCTTTTTGAACAGGTTGACAACGTTGACTTAGATCCCGTATAACACGTTGTTGAATCTGCTCTTCCACACTTCTTTAGAAAAATTGTACAAGAACAAAAATCACCCTGTCTGTCTTTTAAAGTACCAATTTTTGCCGCGTCGATGTCAATCCCAAAAATGATGATGGCGTAAAATTTTAAACGATCTGATGTTAAGATATTAAGCATGTTACTACTTAACAATTTTCTAAATAAAATATACTTATTTTTAAACATTTTTTAACTAGTATGATACTAAACTTTTTTTTTTTTAATTAACTTTAGCTGAACACGCCTAAAATAGTGACAGTTCAAGCAAACCCTATTTTTAACTATCAAAGTGACACTTACGCCAATATTATTCACTCGATTCATCCAGATTAAAAACTTAAATCCAGATGTAAATTATACAAATTCAATGTAAATACATCCGGATTTAAGTTTTAACCTGGAAGTATCGAGTGAATAATATGGCGTTAAAGTTTTTATGATACTAAATGAAGATAAAATAGGCATTTGGGGATTTTAACTTTAATAAAATGTTAAAATGTTAATTCGTTTAAAATTTGGAATTTGTTTTTAACCTTGCATCATACTAAAATTACTTCAACTTCTTACTTAATCGTCTTAAATTTCGCCTCGAATTTAGATTCTAGACTCCTGCTTATAGAAAATATTTACCTTTGTATTAAAGTAAGGTTAGCTACATACATAATTGAATTTCTAACTTTAATTTTTGAATTTTTTGTATACGTCTAACAAAGTTGCTTTGGCTTGCATGTAATGTTTATATAAAAATGTATTCTCTTGGGAATTACCTAAAAGTCCCTTTTTTTTCTTTATCTAAATGTATTGAAGGGACACAGCATGAATCCACCCTCTCTAAAAATACTTAAGCATCTAAATGACAAAACATCAGGAAGGAAAAGTTATAGAAGGTAGAGAAACACTATTTCAAAATACTTTTTTTTTTTCTTTTGCATGTCTACCTCTGAAGTCTGGTAGGAAGTTCAAGTCAATTTAACGTCCTGAAAATACTTTATTTTATTCTCATAAAAACATTAACTATTTTAGATCTTGGCTAAGCATTTTCATTTGTTGTTTCAGCGAAATTTCTGCCTGTGGTCATTTTGTGGTATATTTTATTTTTTGCTTTCGAAAGGTTTTGTTTGTTAACCCTTTTGGCAAGTACCTATCTACTTGCAAAGCTATCTATAGTAGCTAGCTTTGATTTATTCAAAACACTATTTGTATACAATGGAAAAAAAGAAGAAATAGATTTTGCAGAAGCAATACAATGGATATGGATAGATTCAATTTTTTTTCTCTGGGGTACTTTACAATTCAACAGAAATGTAGGAAAGAGAATAGTTTTTACTGAACTTGGTAAAAAATATTTTTCTCTTCAATATTCAGACGTGCATAATTCCCATACACATATCTATGTACCTGTATGCACATCATATTGTTCACACAGGCATACCTAACAAAAAGATACAACCAACATTGAGAATTGTTTAAATTTATTTTGTCAATTCTAAGGACATGCTCAATTCAGGGAAAATAAAAATAACCATGGGATACATACATACAAGTATAAAAAGTATCTGCTATTATATATCCTTCTGTACAGATACTCTGCGTTTGTATATGGTAGTATATAATTGGAAAAGCTTCAGTGTTGTGTGTGCAAACATATATATATGTATATGCAAATATTTATGCATGTGTGTGGGTATTATGTTGACAGGTTGCTGTATCCCACCCATAGTAACAGTATAGTAGGAGATTTTATGTTTTTCCTTGCCTTGCTATTTTATAAGACATGGACCATGCTAAAAATGGTTCTGGTTCTGGTGCTGATGCTGGTGGCATGCCATCTCTATAAAGGTAGAAGACAAGAGTCGCATACAAAACGATGAAAACATGACACTGAAGAATAAGAGCAAGGAATTTTATTATAAAACTAGATATACATATGTTGTATGTAGAGAGAGTTTTCCTTTTATTATTTGGCAATAAAAAAAAGGATATTTTTTCTTTTTATTTTCTTGTGGATCGTTTGTGGTTTTCATGTTGTTACGTTACCAAAAATACGTATTCTTTAATGGGAATATATATTTTGACAAAAGCAATTTGCGGGTTTATTTTATTGCAAATTGTTGTTTTTTTATTATATTTCTTTTTTTTTGTGACGAATATTAAACCTTTTAAATAGGTAGACGAAAAATAGTCTAAGCCCAGTTTTTCGCGACGTGTAGCTAAATTTTTCATAAGCCACAATTTATAAATTTACAATACCTACGAAATGTTTCTTTGCTTTACAATGTTAGGAATATGGCAGAATGTACATATATTCGAAGGATATTCATGCAACGTCGTAAGTTTACAAATTGTGTAAGTTTACATCAAAGTTTGTATGAACGCCCTTTTTAATTCATTTGGTTAAATGCTGTGTAATTAAATCAGCTGTTCGTTAAATATTAGGGGGATTCATGCAACGTCGTAAAACTGAACTGTCAAATTTTGTATGGTTAATGGTTTACGAGATAAAATTATCTAAGGATTTTGTTGCGAAAACTTATACAAATCTATTTGAATAAACTTATACAAACGTCATTGTGACTTTTAGAATTGACGTTTAACGAACAGCTGATTCAATTACGCAGCATTTATCCAAATAAATAAAAAGGACGTTCACGCAAACTTTTGCGTAAACTTATCTTTTTACACAATTGGTATACTTATCTCTTTGCATGAATACCCTTATTAATTTTCAAAATATCTATACAAATAAGCGTGTTCAGATTTCGAAGTTATTTTTAAATGGAGAACCTCTCCCAAACCAACTTGAAATCGTAGCCGAATGTTTCGGAACGGAACAAAAACGTAAAGGGCCCGACCCATAGAATTCGTTGCGCCCGTCGTGGTGACGCATTCAACTGACAGCTTGATAAAATACATGATTTCTTATGGTAACCGCATGCGTCCGCCGACGGACAAAGCCGAACTTTTAACTTTTCTCCTCCGTAGTCGCAATGGACGCAACGGATTTTACGGGTCGGGCCCTTAAGATACACAACAAAAATGACTTTTTTTTATTTAAGCCCGACGACAAATGAGAAAAAGATTTCAAGGCTAAATGTAGAACTGTAATAGTCGCAAACTCACGGCAGCGATCGAACGAAAATGAGCAAATACAAGAAAAATCATATGACGCGCCCATAGTGGTAGATATCTACTTTTCCTTCAGTTTAGTTCACTTTTGTTTTCGTTAGTTAAAGTTTTTCCAAGTAAAAGCATTTACTTTTGTTTATCCAATGCTGGTCAATAATGTAGACGTCCTAATTATTTTTATATATATAAACTTCGTTTTTATTCATAACTTTTATCGCCAACTAATCTCGATGCGATAGTTACAGAACACGGGCAGAGTATTTTTTAGTTCTCTGAGATATATTTTATATCATATTTCTGAACACGCCTAATTCTAAAAGTTACAATGAAGTTTGGTTAAGTTTACGAAAAATATTTGGTTAATTTTCTGCCGCGAAATCATTTTAACTAAATTGTGTAAATCATTTCCCATACAAAATTTTACAGTTCATTAACCAAACGGTAAACTTAACTTAATGGTAAACTTATCCAGTGTTTTACATCATTGCGTGAATACCCTTTATATTTCCTTTTCTATGTTTTTTGTATTTCTGCTTTGCTGATAAGTTGATATGAAGTTAACGAAGCAACTCCTCAAAAAAACGATACAGTCTTGTTATATAGTGAATGGTTTATTGTTTGTCGTAAGCTAGTCATCAATCGGTTGGGACAATTTTGATTTTATCGGTGTAATTTTGTTTGTTTTTTGTTTACAGTTACAATTTTGTTGTGCAATATTTTCTATGTTTTTTTTTGTTTGGTGTTTTGCAAATTAAAAGACAAAGACAAAGAAAACTTGTTATTGCTCAATAAATAGGTTTCCGTTAGCCATAGTCTTTTGATCTTATTTATAAACGTAGTCTAACTTTAGGCAACTGCCCAACTTTGGAAAATGTGTTCAAAAACCTTGTTTATTGTTGTCTTATAGTTGCCTAATTTAAACACAAGAGTAGATTGTCTTAACCTTGAATAATGTGATATTCATTTTTATTAAATAAAGCTTATTTCTACTAATTTAAAAATAATTAGACAGTGTCTAAGTAGACAAAAATCTAATAAATACGACTGTTTATATATGAAGGTTTTTTTTTAAATAATATACAAATTCTATATACTACTGAAATACATCAGCCAAGTATAAGACTTGTTGAATTATTCATTCAAAGTAGGTACCTTTTAACGGCGTTTAGTGCACAAAAATGTTGGCTTTTCGTCCCGATAATCTCACTTGGAATCATCAGTTGACTAGTTAGGGCCTTGTCAATACGCAAGTTTTATTAAGTTCAGTTCATCGTACATAGATTTTATGACGAATATGTAGTGTCTACTACATAAATACATACAAATATCCAAAAAGACTAGAATTCTTAATCATAGTCTTATAATATGGTTATCACAATTTTAATTTTATCGTGCAATGATTTCTATGTTTTTAGTTGTTGAGTTTTTTGCTCAATTCATATGAAGTTACCAAAACCACCTCTGAAAAAGCGGTAAGAATTTATTATATTGAGTGGTTTATTGTCGTTTATGGTTTATTGCCGTTAACTATAGTCTTTAATTAGTTGTAATAGTTTCAAGTTGTCGTGCGATGTTTTTTATGTTTTTTTTTTTTTTTTTGATAAAAAATAGATTTGTGTAGAAAAATGGTCAATAACAATAAAGTGATTCTGTAAATATGTGCCTGCTAAATCTGCCACTTTATAAAAGCTTATCAAATAATTTTCAAAACAAACAATATTGCCCTATGAATATGATGGCTCGCAACCAGAAGCAGTTTGCAACCTCTTAATTGTTGTATTACTGGGTAAAAGTTCCCCAGTATGCGGATACTCGTATGTTATACTGAACTTTACATGAAAGTATAAATACCTACTTTAAATTTAAAGAAATGGGAACACTTCCTAGAGTCTTCAAAGAATATTTTTAAGATTATAGGTATATTAACGACTCTATATAAATAAAAAAACAGTTAGGTACCTACATTATACATATAGATGTAGGAAAGTGTACCTATTATTAAAAGTCAGTGTATTATTAAAGAAAACTATAATAGAAACTTAAATCTTTATAATGACTTGAAGACAAGAAATCTGAACCGTTATTAGATTAATTTTTATGTTCCTTCTCTGAAGCCCTTCATTTGCGGTTTGAAAAGTTTAAAATAATTGTGAGAGAAAAAACAGTTGCATTTATTGATTTTTCAAAGCGTTCTTAAAAGTCCTATATGTATGTACATATGTACCTACATGTACATACATGTACAATGAACATATATATTTACATCATAATGTCAAGAATTTGTACGTGTAGGGTGTTTCCTTTAAGTGGAAAAGCTTTTGATTATAGATTTCTAAATAATTGTAATGGTCAATATCTTTGAAAGTTCTTTTACGTGGAAATGGTCTAAGTCAAGGAATATAAAAAGTTCAGCAAAATTTTGCCCACAAAACATTAATAAATCAATTGTTCAGCTTAACAAAGTAATTATTTTATATTGCCTTTTCTATACTTGCTGATGTGTATAGGGTAAATATTGGTTTGAAAAAAATATAATCAAAATTAATACTACTATGATACTATACTACTACTTTACCGTATGCGTATGCGTATCGGTTTAACACAATCAGATTATTGCAGGAAATATTTAATGATCGCATAATAGTCCTATGAATTGTTTTCTCATTGCTCTGGATAATTTTCTATGATGGAAATATATTAGGCGTTTTGGGGCTAAGCTGCAAAAAAGAACTGTGTTACATTTTTAACTCGGTGCACTTTGAGTTCTCAACGTGACAGAACTCGATCGGGGCTCACTTGATGAGCTCGATGAAAAATGACAAAGCTGAGCGCAACTTCACACAATTTTTATGTAATTTGACAGATTACTTATCATTAAGTACGACAGTTCAATACGCAATTGTGTTTCTCAAATAGATAAGAGCGGTCAGGCCACGCTTGTTTCATTTAAGAAACTGAGTTTGAGTTTCATTCGAGAAACCTGTGTTGCAAATATTGTGACAAAAATTATATTCAAAAATGCCTTACAAAAATCTCATTTCCATAATCAAGATATGGTGGCCAGAATTCTAAGAATTATTGACTTAACCTTTTACCAGTTTCAGTTTTGTATACTATTCATTTTTGGAAACAATACATAAAACAAACAATTATTTAAGATTTGAATGGCAGAATAATTCTTCAATCACATTTCAAATAATAGGAAAAGATTAAGGATATCAACGCATAAAAACCACTAGACTGAAATATAATTTTTTTTTATTTACAGGAGTAAATGACAAATATAATATATGGTCATTATCATTAGGTATCGTTGTATGAAGAAGATTATTGTGTTAGTGTTAGTTTCCAATAAGGGTTCTCAATCTACGATGTCCCCATTTTTTTCTATATAGCTTACAGTACAGGAAGTATATGATTATGTGTTGAAATCATAAATCATGTCATTAAATCATTTTTCAAGGCTAGAATTTTTTGGTTTAGTACAAAAATAAAATTATACATAAAACCTAACTTTTATACGACGCGACGTAGTCGGCGTCGGTTTTACAGTGTAGCGTGACGAAAAGTCTTTAGCGTGATATTGTTTTTTTTTTTTAAGCAAGCAAACACCAACTGTTGCCAATATTTTTCTAGGGTAAAGATACAGTTTTTAGCTGACATACAAAATTAATGTCCTACTGAATCGAGTAGATAATTATAAAACTGAACAAAAACAAATAATTTTTAATTGAAAATATATGAAGTATAATTTCTTTCCACATTTCAAGTTTTTGGAAAACTGTGTTCCCTACATAAAACACAACTATATAAATCGGCCTTTGAAAATTTTGCGTTTTTTTTTTTTTTTAATGTAAAATGTTGAAAAATGTAAGGAATGGTAAATGTTTAATGAAAAGCATTTTCAACTCTTTCAAAAAAAAAAAAAAACGATCGAGGGCTATATTTGAAGAAACCAAGCTAAAAATATAAAAAATATTAAATTTTTATACAGAAATTAAGCATTCTGAGAGGGTAATTGCATCTGTTGGCGATCTCATTTTCTTGAGGAACAATATTTTTTAATATACTAGAATCTTGTCATTCCTTAGAATCAATATTTTCTCCTTTCACTACAAAATAAAATATTCAGATATCGCCACCGTTCATTCCTGAAAGTATGCAATTTCGGGTTTTCACGATTTTCCGACTTTTCCAGTCGAAATTTCCAATTAACGGCTTCGATATTTTCTTACCGCACCTGTTTCAATACGAATGCAACAAAAAAATCCCCATGCAAATCGGATGATGTTCAGCCGATTTATTTCTATATAAAAAGGTTTCATTTTGAATAGTCCGCTATTTGGGCAGTTGTCACTTTTGAAGCTGTCATCTTTTGTCATTTGACAAGTAAAAACTACGCTATTACTAAAAATGGAGCGATACACGCTTCAACAACGCATTGAAATTGTTAAAATTCACTACAAAAATGGCGCTACGTACAACACAAGCAACAAAACAATCGCAATTTTCAAGAAAAGTTTCCTGACGGTGTTTTTTCTCGAAGAGGTGATCACAATTGGCCACCGAGATCTTGTGATTTAACACCTTTAGACTTTTTTCTTTGGGGGCCACGCGAAAGATAAGGTCTATGCCAATGCTCCACAATCGATTCAAGATGGAATTCGTGAAGTTATCGAGGACATACAGCTGCAAATATGCGAATTGGTCATGGAAAATTTCATGAAATGGATATGTTGCTGCAACCTCTTATTCGAAAACTCTTTATTTACAGTCATAATTATAAACGTTGCCTAACTTTAGACAAACGTTCAAGTTATAAATAAACATATTTAATTGTTGTCTAAGAGTTATCTTAATTACACAAAAGAATCGGTTGTGACTTATGTGACATTTTATTCAATTAAATAAATAATTTTTTCAACTATTTCGAACGCTGCTATACACTGTTAAACACTGTTAGATAATCTCTATTGTCTAACTAGTTAAAAATTTATTAAATACGGCTGTTAGATTTTAAAGATTTTTTTTCCTTTTTGACAGGTTTACTTTAAGTCAAATTCCTATTCGACAAGGTTCATATCATCACAATTTTTCGATATGCCTCCGAACAGTTTTTTGGAAACATTTTGCAAAAATTTTTATTTCTTCACTTAAATTGTAGAAAACAGAATGAACAACCATTTCTTGCCATATCGGATTTTGACCCAAATTATCACGAAACATTAATTATATCTGTCACAAGGTTAAGAAAAAAAAATAATGACTTGAAATAAAATTTCTGTTTGTTAACTTTTCCAAAACTGCCAGTTTCATTTTATTTTATTTTTTTAAATAAACTTTTACAGTTTTTTGAAAAAAAAAAATGTTAGAAATTTACAGTTTTGGGAAGTTAACGAAGAAGGTTATTATTAATAATTAATCTTTGTTCATTTGTATTGGGAGAGTTTTGATCCCAAACTCCCGTTAAATCTGATACTGTCTGTTTGGCTGTTGAGCTCTTTAATTATTAAAAAAAAAAACACTATTTATAAAATAAAGATTTAATTTTAATAAAAAGTTTTTGTTTTTAATAATTAAAGAGCTCAACAGCCAAACATTTGGTCCATCGAGCCAGTTTAAAATTAAATCTTTATTTTATAAACACACTTTTTATTTCGCCGGCTGATGGATTGTAATTGTAAGAAAAGTCATTTTGACGTTTTGGTTGACGTCTTGTTGTTTGACGCAGGTTCCACAGGGGCCACATTTTAGTTATTATTTGTGTGTTATTTCATTAGTTGTACTGGTGACTACGTTCAACACTGTCCCTCTTAATTGTCTATTTAATTTAATAATAAACTAAATTTAATCATGACATGAGTTTTATTGCTTTAATTATGAGTTTTGATAGGCACTAGGTGAAAAGTTTTAACGCAATGTCATATTGATTGGTTCTAAAGATTAATACAGAGAGGTTTTTATTATACAATCGGATGACACGCCATCTGTTGTTTTTTTTTTAATCATATGTAAGCTCAAAACTGACAGAAACTCAGTAATATAATATTATATCCGCGATATGAAATGGATTGATTTAAGCTTCAATAACTTTGTGAAATATTCCAAAGTTACTTCCAAATTATGCTATATGCAAATTTTGATAAGTAATTTTGGTTGAAATAATGCACCAAATGCATAAAGATGTGTGTTTGTGATATTGGTTTGCTGACTGATAACCGTCTTAACCTGAGAACTTAACTTTTCTTCCAAAAAACGCGACGATCCAGAAAGAAACGTTGCAGTCAATGCAGAGTGCTACCGAAACATGATAACTGAATTTAATAGACAAGCATTTGAGGATTGCAACTTGGGTGAGCTATGGTTCAGAAAGATGGAGCTACGTACCAAAGCCGCTCAACAAACTATTTATTGCAGTTAATACAATCGTGTAAACAGTTTTTTTTGATGATGTTGTTTGACCGCCATGGAGCTGTGATTTGACATCGCCTCTTGTTGGGTATTGTTATAGATCGAAGCTATGTGAATAATACCAGGCACTTATAAGAACAATATTTTCCAAGCAATTCGTGAAATAGGGCTTGAAACCATAGAAAATGTAATGAAAAATTGGGTTGACAGGATTTATCAAAAGGTGTAAACATTTCAACAAAGAAATAATTGTTAAAAATATCAAAAAATTGGCCCACCCTTTATAAAATAAATACTTGAATTTAAATACAACAAGTGCACACATTAAGTTGTAAAGCAGACATATGTAATTAATTTATATTTATCATACAAATTTATTGCTGAAACAAAAAAAAAAAAAAAAAAAAAAACAAAAAAGGTATCGATTCTATTGTTTGATAATTTATTACTCAATTAGTGACCCATCTTATATAATTTATTTTTTCAAATAGGTATTTATATCTCCAACAAATATTAAAAAAAAAAATGCAAACATTATTCTCACGAACATTGCAATTCAGACATGCACTATTCACAATGCACAAAATTAATGGTTGTTATAGTTTGTTGTTTAAATTAAAAAAGTAAACTTGTTAATTCTTGTGACGAAGACAGACATCAGTCCATAGTTTGACTATTTACATACATACATATGTATGTATAAAACAGAGTGATGTTTGTTCAAGTTGTCAATCTAAATATGGTTTACTAAATGTGCAGTTTGCATGATTGATAATGGCATTCTAATTTATTGACTTTTGAAATAATGCTTTATGGGCTATAGACTATCATTTTGTTAAAAATTGAAGGTTGGCACATAGGAATAACTAATAATAATGCAGAAACTTTGGAGGAAATTTAGTCTATTTTATATTTCTAAGGATATTATTGTAAATATAATTTTATAATAATGCATACTTTAATTAAATATGAAAACTTATACCTTAGTAAAAATAATCACCCCCCTTACCGAATCAGTCGTTGCGTTGGCGGGAGTTTCTTTTACTTTATTTGCAACACGGTGAATCCAAGGCGAATTTGATTTGCAAACAATTATTTTCCTTTCTTTAACATAAACATAAGTAAAAGACTTCTGTTTTTCGACTTTATCTAATGTGCAATAATTATTTCTCTGTTGAGCCTTAAAACAAATACTCTTGGCGAGTTTCTTAAACCCAGTTTACAATGTAGCCTGATGCGTGATTCACAATGCAGGATGAAAGTGAGTCGTCGAGGTGACGAGATCTTTTCACAGTTTTCCTATCTTAATGACGACCTTACAGTTCTTTTCAATGAAAAAAAATGGTGGTGAAAAAATATTTGTTTTTTCCGCATAACGTCGTAACGTCGTGCTTTTTTTTGCTTTTTTCGAAACTCCGTCAAGCTCAACTTAACATTGCCAATTAAAAACGCTTTAAATATGACAAAACCCTAAAGTATAATTATTTCAACTCAAAGTATCTATAATGCAAATTAGATACGGCATATTTTTTCTGCTATTTCTTCTATATTTTGTTATAAAACAATTTTTGTATAATTTTAGATTTTTTTTATATTTAGAGTTTTTTTTTAGAGTTTCAAAATCAGCTGTCAA
The DNA here is from genome assembly GCA_951394125.1 of Epistrophe eligans. Classification (NCBI taxonomy): domain Eukaryota; kingdom Metazoa; phylum Arthropoda; class Insecta; order Diptera; family Syrphidae; genus Epistrophe; species Epistrophe eligans. The sequence continues at coordinate 67,497,688 of OX596029.1, read as the reverse complement.
GTACCACACACACAATCACAAAAAAAAAAATCATTTCTACAACAGAAAAAATTCAATTCTGTTTAGAAAAAAAAAAAACGATTTTTTTGTTGAAAGGAATTCGGCATTAGCTTGAGAAATTTCTTATGGCTATTTCTTACTGATGATTGCCTGGTTGATTTTTGTCAGATGACAGAATTTGTCAGTTTAATTCAAATATCAAACAAAAAAAAGTTGTCGATTAAGGGTTGCCTAAGTATTAATTTTTATTTTTAATTTAATTTTGATAGATAAGCATATATTTTTGGTTTATAAATTTGAACCAATCCAAAAAGAATTTTAGAAATTTTATGTCAATTACCAAAATTGTTTCTTAAGAAGAAAATAGATATGTTTCACGAGTAAGCCCGCCGGATCCCGTAGTATTCCAAGTCTACCCAAAATCTGTTTCTTTACTTTTTTCTGACACGAAAGTGGCAGAGCTTTTGACTTCTTTTTTTAAAATTTATTTCATTTCCTCTCCAGCAAGAATTTACGGGCACATTTAACCTACTGCCTTTTCTTGCTTGTGAGGCAACTGATAATTTCTGTTGTCAAATGTGACGTTTAGCCAGAAACAAAACAGAAATATTCCAAATGAGTTTCCTTACTTTTCATTCATATTCGAAAATTACAATAACAACATGAAAAACTCAAGCCCAATATTTTTGCCGAACTTTTTCTAAACAGTGAAGAAACACCCCTAATGCAAAATTTACAATTGAGTAGATACTTTTTTTTATAAAATGTATAGTGCTTTTTTAAAGAAAATAAGCTCCATTATAGTTGAATGCCTAATCGAAGATTTTTTCGTTTTATATAAATAAGCTTGATAAAAGCAAGTACGTTTATTTTTTGTTAAAAATTTTATTTTCTTAGGTTGTGATTCTTGAAAATGTCGATTAGGAGCTATAACTGATCTATGGGTACCTATTCTAGTGGCGTATATTTTTTGACATTTAAAAATTGGCCTGAATTAGTGCAAATTAATGCACATGTCTTTCCTGACATTTTGATAGTTTTTCTTCTCATTGAGTGCACTCCTCAAAATTTGTCATTTAGCGAGATTTAGTTTAATAACTGTCGGAACAAATCTATTGTGACCCAAGCTTAAAAATAAAATACTGGTAAATTCAGAAGCAGATGTACAAGGATCTTAACTAAATTCCTGCTTTAAATACCTACCATCCATCGTGTGTTATTGTTCAAAGAAACACTTTTTAAAAATTTGTGTCATAAAATGCATAAAATGTAGATATAAAAATGTTTCATATTAAAATATCAATTTTAAATCTATAAAACTACAATATTATTTTAAAATTTGAAGCTATATACACATTTTCTTTACTACACGCACTGCAAATTGTTCCAAAACATTCAACAAAACTTTCTCTAAATAAAAAAAAAACCTGCAGCATGCATCACACATCATCATGAGGTAAAAGTTTTAAAAAAGTTTTTTTTTTATTTTGTTTGTAATCCACTTATATATTTTGAAGCAACATTAACCCATTATCTACTATACAGACTTCACATCCTGACAGTCCATTTTAAGCTCTTTGACTTTAAGGACGAATCCTATATTATAGTACTTTGTTTACTATATATCTTCAAATCCACTTTTCATGTTGCCCCTTCGTGGATTACACTTCGTAACTCCATTATTCTTTAGCTAGCCATCTAAATTCTAAAACTGTCAGTCACCATCAAAATGTCTCTTACCCTTTATTTTTGTCCGAACTTCTCTTATAGGTACGTAATTTTTAACCCTATATAGAATTTATATGTACTTACAATTTGTAGATAGATACATACATATTATCTGGTTATCCTTTTTTTAGATTGACACTCAGACTTGAAAGAGCAAAATAATATAACATAGGATTTGCTGTGTACAATTGGGTTGAATTTTTTGATATAAGTATGGGGTGTTTTAAGCCCGATAAAGCTTTCAGTAAAAAAGAAACAAAAAAAAAAACACGAAAACTTAATTTTGTTTTCAAAAATGTTGTATGCTTGAAAAGTCTCAATTAAAATATCCAAATGATGATGTCAAGTCATTATTGTTTTGAAAACTCAGAATTAAGTTGGGCATAGTAAATATGATAAGTTGAGTATTTTATTCTTAAAATAATCGGTGAGGCTTTGCAGAGGCTTTTTTTTGTAAATAAAATTCAAAATAAATTTGCACAGTTTAAAAGCATTGAAATGACGAAACATATACTAAGTATACATATATCAAAGAGATTGTCCATAGAACCAGTGTTGCTTACTTAAAAAATCAAACTTCTAAAAAAACACCTTTCACTTTAAGTAATATTTTTTTTTATTTTTAGAAAAACATGAATGTTTGAGTAATGTGATTGTGAATCATTTTTGCAACGATTTTGAATTTACACGTCATCATATTCGGTAGAGTTGTTTAGATGTTATATGTAGATTTAAGACAGAGGTCTTCATAAAAGTTGAATTAATGTTATGCATCCGTCGTCGGCGACTTCGATTGCGCCGTGCGTCGTGCGTCGGTCCTTATGTTACGTTGATCCCTTTTTTATCAATAACTTTTTCATCAATTTATTTCAATACGTTGTGTTGTCAGGAATGGTTGAGAATTGCAACTCACTAGGCGATGATACTCAATGACCCGTTATGTTTTGCCACCAAATTGAAGAGATGGTAGAAATTAGTAAAACTATCTTATACCCTCTCTCCACCTATCCCGATCGCAAGCCGACGTCATCCAGTCGCGGATCCCAAGGCTTTGGGCATCCTAGTCTATGCCATGCGCCATCTCTCCAGGGCAAGCAATGGTCTTCCACGCTTTTGTTTACCATAGAATTTACTAGAATTTACTACAAAAAGGACTTTTCGAGCTGGTTCCTCTTCGCTCATGCGACCAAGGTGACCTGTTTACTGGAGTTAATATTTGCTATAATAGGCGTAGTTTTTTGAAAGCCCGGAGGGAATTGCACGAAAAAAAACTACCACGGGAATTAGCGACAGCATAGCAGAAACAAAATGGAGTTTTCATACAAACTATCGATAACAAGTATTAATAGTTCACGCCGGTAACACAGTTTTTCTGTTTGCTTAAGTTAAGCCCGGAGAATTCTCTGGGTTTAGCTTAGCCCGTAGGGGATTAGTTGTTGTTGTATTTAACATGGTGATTGTTTAGAACTGGCCTTGTTTTTCGTCCAATTCCCTCCGGACTTACAAAAAAACACGCCTAATATCTGCTTCCAGATAGATTGCGTACAGTACATGATTGCAACGTCTCCAGAATTGTCCTTCTTCAAATATGGTGCCATGAATCCTCCGAACTAAAGAGGTTGGAGTGCCTTTTATACTAAGCACCGATGTCTCGCATCCATATGTGAGTACTGTACTGGCAGTAACATGGTCCTGTATAGCAGCAGTTAAGAAGTTATGGTTATTCCCCTTTCACGAGAGGAAACTGAGTTTCCAGCAACTTCCAGTTTTTAGGTGAGAAGGAAACCAAGCAAGAGAAATGAACGGTCTATGATTGGTGGAAATTGGAAATTAAAAGAAAACGTCAAAAAATCTCCAGCAATTTGTTTCCTCGTGTGAAAGGGGACTTAGGTTTCTGGATTTAAAGAACCTTGACAGACTATAGTATAGGCTCTGTTGGATTTGAGCAGCCGCCCGCGTATTTCTTCTTCTAATGTTGCTATTAGCTGCTACTATTGACCCAAGGTATTTGAAGCATTGTACTACTACAAATTCATGCTCCGCTAACCTGATTATTTGACCAGCTGTTCTCCTCCTGCTGTCTTCCATTGCAGGCTTTAATTTTAGTTCTATCTACTTCACTGATCATGTGGAGATAAAAGACTTTGAATTGAAGCAAAATAACATTTGTGAACTGTTTATCCCCAACAAGTTTCACATCCTTTTTCCCTAATTTTTTCGAAACAGACTATAGGTAAGTCAAGCAGCGCAAAAATTCTGGTCATAATTTTTTCACAAAAATTAATAGAATTCTTTGATGTAAAACACTACAACAATTCCGTTAAGTTAGCAGTGACAAACATCTCCGCTTATGAATAAAAAGAAAAACATAAGGTCTGTTTGGGAAAAAGTTCGGAAAACATTTTGGGTTCCAGCTTTTTGATGTTGTTGTTGTAATTTTTGACCAGAAATGAAAAGTAAAGAAACGAATTTGGGATGTTTTTGATTTGTTTTTGGGTAAATGTCACATTTGACAACAGAAATTATCAGTAGTTTGACAAGCTAGAAAAGGCAGTAGGTACAATATTCGGGTAAATTCTTGCTGGAGGGGAAATGGAATAAATTAAAAAAAAAGTTAAAAGCTCTGGCTTTTTTGTTCCAGAAAAAAGTAAATAAACACATTTTGGGCAGATTAGGGATACCACGGGATCCCGCGGGCGAGTAAAGAAACAGATCTATTACGTAAAATATTAATTCGTTCAAAAATTCTTGCGTTTGACACAAGTATGACTTGACATAAGCAAAATGAGAATAAAAATATTTTTTTTTTGTTTGAAAAATTGTAGTTCCTCGTTTTCAAAGTCAGATTTAAATTAAATCACATCACACAAATTTAAGGTAATATATTGCGCAGGTTGTCAACATTAGAAGTATAGGAATTTAAAAATGGATGTTCGAGTATCCGGAAACGCTACAAACTGTGTTGTTATTAGAAATAACAATAAAATATTTATATTTGACATGTGAATATTGATCGGATCCGACATTTTCTTCGATTTTGACAGATGGGAAGAACTAGAACAAAAATGGCCGTGTTCTGGTGGACAAGGATAGCCTATCCAAGATACTCGAGTATCCAAGTATGTTTCTGAACGCAAATCAGCTGTTGTTGACGTATTTCTCATAGGATAGATGAGTATACCAGAATTTTTAGGATAGACTGCTTTTAGACGACTGCAATTTTTATCCGCAATTCTCTTTTGAATTTCTTTCGGATTGCAGCATCCATTTAAATGCTGCAAATTTTAATACCTGCAATTTCTGTTAAATGAGAAGGAAATATATCTCCTCACTCTTTACTCCGCTTATGTCTCAAACAATAAGAAAAAGCACAAAGAAGAAAGAGCGATAACTCTGCAATTATTTCAACCTCTGCAACTTTGTTTACACCGGACACCGTACACGTCCCCCGCCTACATGCTTAAAAATTGCAGGGGGTAATTGCAGCTATTGTTTGAAACATATGCGGAGTAAAGAGTGTAAAGAGATATTTCCTTCTCATTTAACGAAAATTGCAGCTATTAAAATTTGCAGCGTTTAAATGGATGTGTACTGTGTATTAATATGGCAAACGAAAATAACAGAAAGTGTTTATTCCACTGATTATAGTCTTCACAATTTGAACTGAAGCTGAAGATTTATATTTTAAGCAAATAAAACATGCATAAAAAACAAACCATGTGTACATAACTATAAGTTAATGGGTTCTGGAGGGTAAAACGTACGAAGATTTGGCATCTTTATAGTATTGAGTGTTTTTGATAGATATACATTAATTTTCAACCAGGTCAGTCATTTTATAATTTATGAAGAGCGTTTTTCACTTCCAAGAAAAAGTTAATGGAAATTGACCGAAAAAAGTCCAACAAATTCCTTGTAGGTTTTCGATCAGTTTGGTACGACCACATATCTTGTGTCCCTGTAGCGGTGCCGGGAAATAAGGCCAACTTTCAAAAATTTCAATTTTCGATAGTTGGCCTTATTCCGCTTTGAAAAATTTTTTTTTTTTTAATCAGTCCCAATTGAAAAAGGGGATTAGCGACACGCTATCACACAAGTCACATGGAGTTTTCATACAACCTATAGATAAGCAGTATGTCATTCACGTCGGTAACTGTGCGCCAAAGTTAAGCCCCAAAAATTCTCTGGGTTTAGCTAAGCCCGGCTTGCTAAAAATACGCCTAAAGTAACTGCCACGAGATTCTCAATCATTAAAGCATGGTTTTCTGTAATGGTTTCGTTTTTTTAGTTTTCCTTGCATGTTTGTTTACGAAAAAAAAAATTCCATTAGCTTAGCTTAAAAATGTACACTAAAACCTTAGCTAAATTTTGACATAAGAGCATCGTGTCGTCGTCGGGGAGAATATATCACAGAGCACAGCTGTTCACTGAGAAGAAATTATATTCATTTATTTCAAACAATTTTTTTTCGTTATTCAATTGAATTTAATCAAATGAATAGTTTTTTTCTGACGTCTTTTAGGCCATAATATTCCTTCATTTCGATTTGTATTTTCACAAAAAAAAGTTCACACAAAATTCAAAATTTACAGAATTTGTCAAAATTTAGCTCGAGAATTAATTAATCTCTGAGATCTCAGAGATGTCAGTAATCTCAAATATCTGAACGTCATTCTTCAGGGAGATTCATCAATTTTGCTGTCAAAAAACTGACACTGTTTTTTTTTTTATTCACTTGCCCAATTATTTTTTGTCGCAGTTGATCAATTTATAAACAAGAGATGTCCCGATCGAGCTCGAAAATGCAAGTTGAGAGCTAAAGAGCGCTACGAGTTCAGTGCCCCACTCGGGACTAAAAAAAAACGCCTATTATTGTAGGTCCGGAAAATAATAAATAAAAAAAAGTTAAATACATTTTGAATTCCTTTCAATTTGTTATAATATCTAAACAACACAACCTGCTAAGCCCAAGGTTTCAAATATTGAACGAGAACCTTATGCTTTTCCAGCTTGTTTCCTTTTTTCTGCATGAAATTGTTTTATAACTCAAAAAATATCATTATTGTTAAATTGTGATGATTTTCTTTTGTACCGATAACGACGGTAAAGATGTAATAAGATTTATGTCATATCCTAGACATTCCTACTTTTGAATTAAAAAAGTGTTTGCAGCAGAATAAAGCTATTCCGTCGGCATTTTTTTTTTAAATAGACCAGCAATACAATGGTATCTGTTTGAATCTTCTCATGGAAGGAATACAAACAATAGAAGCATTTGAGTCTTAAACTTAAGAACTAAATTCTATGTTACTTTCTCTAAACAAAAAATCATTTATACGCCTTTAGATATTCAAATGAAAAAGAAAAAAAAAATAAATAAAAAAGAACAAACTATAACATTAAAGTATGCGCAATGGGAAATCTTCCATGTGTTTTTAATTTCGCAATATTCCTATGTACCTACCTATACAGTTACGAAAAAGTGTCTAATTCAGCCATCTGCAAAAAGTACAATCATCTATTTTCAGAATACATCGATATCGTATAAGTCTATAATATATATACACATATATAATATAGGAATATGTATGTCGAAAATAGGAACTAAGGTATTAAGAACTTAACTCATTTAAATTAACAAGTTCAACCCACCATTTTGCAACCCCATGTGACTTTTCAGATTTGTGTGTATGCAATATGCATATCTATCTCTATCTATCTTAAATTGAGCAAACCCTTCACTAGAATATTTATATATTCTCTCCTTCAATTTTCTACGTTCGTCGTTATGTTTGTATTTGTGTTTTATGTATATAAAAGCTTTTCACTAGGATCTTGATCAACCAATCACAAAACAGAATTCATATTATTGATTTCTCCAAAAGAAAGTTCAACGTTACTTGGATTTTTTAGTATAAAAAGCTTTCACCTATAAGGATTTCATTATTATGCTTATGCTTATGTATGTGTATTGGATTTGATAAGCGCGACACAAACAGAAAATACGTTTAGATATACATTACATATGTATAGCAAACTTTCGTTTATTAATGAAAATCAGTATGAAATAAAATTTTTGTCAACACTGATTATTATTCAAATTTGAGTTTGATATTTGTTTTTAGGGTTTAATTAACATCAATACTTCGCATGGTAAAGCAGAGGAACGTAGTATTTATGTTGTTATTCTAAATTCTTGTATACATATACCGTAGGTTTTATTTGAAAGATTTTTTAACTTTAGACATTTTTCCAGAAAACGGGACCATAATGGCAAGGCTAGCAGTCACAATGCGCATACCTGTCAAGTTGTTCACCCATTTATTATGATTTAGAATAGGCGTTTTTATTTTTAACCCCGAGCGGGGCACTGAGCTGTAAAAAAAAGAACAGTGTTAATTTTTTAACTAGGAGCGCTCTGAGCTCTCAATATTTATTTTTTTAGCTCAGAGCTTGATCGGAGCTCGCTCGATGAGCTCAGAAAAGTTTTAATCTGGCTAGTTCAATACCTAATAAATTTGTGATACCGTGTAATCACCCGGTCAACGCAGTTAGTGTCAATATATTGACATAATACTAGTCAGCGGGTTAACTGTATCGTACTGTGTCAAGCACGATTTTTTACCGTGCTGTAACGTAAACTGCGATTACCTTCATCTCAATTTAAAAAAATTTCAGTTTTTGGATAGGTTGTTTTTCATCCATCTACATCGAAGCCATCCTTCAATGGAAGTGGACATTTTATAGCTTTTCAGATAGATAACAAGCTATATTTTGTGGTATATTGGATATTTCATTTCAAATGTCACCCGAAAGACCCAAACAAATTTTTTAGGAGTACAAAATAAAATTTCATAAATTTGTGATTTTTTAGAGGTTTTTTAATCAATCAATATTGTAACTATCCTCCAATGGAATTTGACAGTTTATGGCTTGACAGCCAACATTTTAACAAACTACAATTTTGACATATTCAATATTTTCATCCAAATGTCATCCAAAAGCCCTGAAAACGCGTTTTCCAGAGCAAAAAATTTAATTTTTAAATTTCGAATATACAAAATTTAAAAAGAAAAACAAATAAAATGAAAATCAATAAAATTAACAAAAAATGTATTTATTAAATATTTCTAAACAAATGAAAACCAATAAATTATTAAACAAATAAAATTAATTGGTCTGATTTGAGTATTAACGTGCTAGACTGCCGATTCCGAGGTATTAGCTAGTATCGAGTCCTAACTAATACTCCCTACCAATTTGACAGGTTTAGGGCTTAGAACTGGTGTGAAGAAATGAGTTGATACTGATTTGAGTAGGTACTATCTTCAAGAATAAAACCGTTACTAGTGTTAGAACTCTGTAAAGAAATTGGCTGTAAAACAATAAACAAAATTTCAAACGGACATTATTTGCCTGCAGAACTCGACCAATTATTCTGTCAGCTATCAAATTTACTATAAATAGAAACAGTGTTTCTAATTTTAAAACCAAATCTCTGTAAAAAAAAAATATTATAGAGAGATAATTTCATTTACATTTACATAATTATTCTTAAGAAAATTTTCTATTTATCCTCGAAATATTCGTGAGTAAATTTAATTATTTGTGTAGACGTTATCTGTCAAAAAAAAATTGCATCTTACTGTTTCGGAATCTAAAAATTTGTTGTGTTTGACGTGGTTTATGTGAACCTGTACACTGTACAGTGTACGTGTACACCCTACCCTATACACATAGAAAACCCACTTTTGTGGAGTTAGGTCCAAGAATCAAGATATCTCCACAGAAACGAACAGTTAAAATTTGTATGAGAAATATAAATAAAAACTTATAGTCCATTCCCTTTAAGCAATTTTTTTTTATTTTTCTTTTGATATGATTATTATTATGCAAATAAAATCGTGTTCTAAATTCATTAACGGCCATCTTATTCATTCGATTCATCCAGATTATGACTTAAATCTCGATGTGAATTATATAATTTCAATGTAAATACATTCGGATTTAAGTTTTAATCTGGATGTATCGAATGAATAATATGACCGTAAGTGTGAATGAAAAGATTAAAAATATAATACAAAATATTATACCTACCATTGCATTTTACTTTATTTTAAATATGATATTAAATTATTTATATACACTACTTGACTTTTATGTTTTCTTTACTTTTTTGTTTTGTTTTTGGTAGACATTTTTTTTTTGTTAAATTATTATTATTTATAAATAAATAATTCCATAAAAACTTGTTCTCCAACCAGCTCATAGAAAACTAAAAACAACTGAAACGTGGTTCTAGAACCAAGTGAACTAGCACCATGTTACTATTACTAGTTTAAGCGGAAAGCTTGTTGAGATCAAAGTTGTAGGCATTAAAATGAACTTTTATCTGTACGTGTGTGTATTGGTTTTTTACTATTTTATTAATTTTCCGCTTTTTCACTTATTTAATTAAAATAAACGTCCAAAAATGTCTAATTCATTTATTATAGGTAAACAAATAAATTAATTGTATCGTCCTGCATCTTAGTTTCAAAAACCAAAATTGAAAAGTAAGCCAATTAATAGAAATACCATTTAAGGTTAACCAAAATCGATTAGGGGAGCTACTGGCTATAAATTTCTACGACTATGACGACGACGCACGACTTGCATTTCCCCCACAAGCATAGCATATAGGGCAAGTATAGAGGTTCCATAGATATACGAAGTCACAAACCTAACAATACAAAGCTTTTATTTTGAAACTTGAACTTTTATAATTAATTTATAACCATGAATTTTAAGTGAGAGGGTTTTAGATTTATTTCAAATAATGGTTCAATGATTGGAAAACTGGACAAAATTAATTGTTTTAATTGATGTATTTTTTTTTTAAGTAAAATATGTACAGGAAATTACATGACTAAAAGGTATAGGTAGGATCTAATCCAACATTTTTAGTTTGTTAATTATACTCTTTCAAATGGGGGTTTAATTCAAAATAAAATAAACAAGGGGTGGCCAAAGAAGCTTAAAATTATGATTTGTTTTTGGGACATTGAGAGTAAAACTTTTTATGTCGAAGTTTAGTTTCGCTAGTGAGTTAAAATAAAATGTTTTTTATTGGTATATATGGAGATACGAATTATTTAAAGTCGATTATTTCAAAATAGTCACTTGAAAAAATTGTTTTAAGATTGCAGAGAATGCTCGAAATTTAAAGACAGTAGGTATTTATAATTTATATACATTTTAAGTTAACGAAAGAGTTCAGTCATTAAAAACATTTGACTCTGGAAAAATCGTGTTTAGAGACAATTCTAAGCAAAATGGATTCATTAGTTAAAAGGAATTCAACTTTTTTTTAGCATCGTATTTTTTTTAAGTTTATTTCTTCCTTAGAAAATGGGAATTGGGGGTCTTAATTCTTGAATTCTATGCAGCACCCATGCAGCAAAACATCTAGTTTCTTGCGTTTGCTAAAAAATTCTCCTTTTCCATTTCTGATTTGAAATTCAGTTGCATTTTTCACTAAAATAAACATCAATTATATCGAAAAATGACAATAATAATTATAACAAACAATAATTTAAGAGAAAAAAAAGAAAACAATACAAATAGAAAAATAAACTTTCACTTTCAGTTCAAATAATAAATTATCAAATGAAAGCATCCAAAGAAAACTGGATGCATTGTTGACATTTGGGATGCGTTAAGAAACTCATAAATTTGTCACCATTTTCTCTTTTGACTTTCGGAACACATAATTTTTCATTAAATTAGCCAGTTTACGTTTTTGAGATCTCACTGAGCAAACTTCTGTCAGCTTCTCTGAGGAGAAGGAGAAACCTGAAAATAATTTACCCGTTAGCAGTCAAAAGCAATCTACATCTTTTTTTTTTTTTTTTAAATTGATCAAATGCGAAAAAAAAAAATAAAATTAGATCAAGCGAAACGAAATAAATTCAGTTTTTTGACATCAAAAGTGAGAAATCTCACTGGGGAATAGCGTTCAGATTTCGGAGATTTTGCTGAGATCTCAGTGATCCTGAGAAACTTGAACTAGCTTAATATGTATACTGCGTTTTGAAACTCATCGTTTGTTTTTTTTCTTGCAAAATTGCGATTGTTTTGTTGCTTGTGTGGTACGTAGCGCCATTTTTGTAGTGAATTTTAACAATTTCAATGCGTTGTGGAAGCGTGTTTCGTTCCATTTTTAGTAATAGCGTAGTTTTTACTTGTCAAATGTCAAAAGATGACAGCTTCAAAAGTGACAGCTGCCCAAATAGTGGGCTATTCAAAATGAAAACTCTTATTGGAAAACCCTTTAAGTATTTGTTTAAACATATTTTCTACGTTATTAATAGAAATGTGGTTTTAAATCTTCAAGATATTGAATAAAAAAGGTCACGAAAAAGGAATAATTAAATCTTAAAGTATTTTTTTCTATCGTGAACTTCATGTTGTTCTTTTGATAGAAATTTAAAACTTTCAAACGTTCTTCTTGATGAAATTAATGTAAGCCGTTAAATAATTATATAAATTTTAGCACAAAGAAGGCAAACTTTTAAATTTCTAGGTTTAAAACTATGCAATGATATCTTCTTTAAAAATAAGATTATTTAAAACTGATGTTGACCTGCGAGCCGGCGTGGCGGGGTTGCGTTTTCTGAAAGAGAACGCCACAGAGGCTATACTGCTTAGAAATGCAGTATACAGTTATATGTGTGAATTGATTTGACCGGTTTTCAATTCCTAAGAATATAAATTATGTTTTTAATATTTATTTGAACAAACAGCAATTAAAAAAAAGGCAATACAGAGTTACTCGTTTCTTAAAGAAATTATCATTGTTTTTTCAATTTAATTGATTAAGTTATTATAAACGTGTTAATGGCCATGTTCCTACAATTTAGGTTTGGCACCCTCTTGAAAACTAGTTGGTAGAAGTTTGTTTCTTATGTTTCAGTTGTTGGCTGCCGTCGTAGATACGCATCAAATTATTAAATTTGTTTTTAATGATTTGGGTCACTGTGGCGTATGTGGAACATTTTTTTGAAATAATTTTTATTTGAAACTTATACTTTTAAATAAACATAATTTAGTTTATATTAATTATATATATATTATCTAATAAATAATATAAACAAAATAATGAGGGACACATTCTTTTAAGAAGCAGTAGATTCTTCTGTTTTGTTTTTAGTTGAAATAAAATTCGAAAACGCCAAGAATTACCCTCATCTTCTTATATATTTTTAAATTTGTTTTTTTCTTTTATATTTTTCAGTCACGCCTATTAGAAGATGCTTCCCTATTATGTAACTCATGGTCTTCTCGACAAAATGTAAGTATACCATAAATTTAATTAATCAATACCAATCTTGGAGAAAAGTTTTCATTATTGGTCAAAAGTTAAGTTTTTTATTTGAAATTGAAATAATACAAGATGTATTTATATTTTTTATCAATCAAAAAATCAAGATACTCACATTTTTGTAATTTTTTTTCTGAAAGTTTTTTTTTTTTTTTTCTAAATCTTCGACATCTAATTTCTGAGGAACTTATACAAATACTTATTTAAAAAAAAAAAATGATATGAATATATTTATAAAAAAAATGTCTTAATGTTAGTATTATTACTGTTATTGTCTTTATCATTTGTTAGATGGCGCTACAATCTGGAGTGAATCTCTACTTTAACCAACAATCATCTCCAGACGTTTCGAGTTGTAGCCAGCTGCCTTCAGTTACGCATTCTAAATTGGTTGAAGTGCCTTTCGACTTGCGGGCGGCATCGAAGGTATGATCTACCATTTTTGCGTAATGTGTCCCTATAGGTTTTGATTGGTGAAACGTCTTTATTTTTAATTAAAATATGTATAAATAATAAAATAATACAAATATGACTATTGACCATAAATGTCATTATTTTTTTCGCTGAAATCAACAATAGCGGACATTTTTTTTTTGGAAAATGTCTATTTTGGTATCCAAAAATATGACCTAGTGAAATATAGGTCTTCTTGGGTTTGGAAAAAATTTGAGTACTGTCCAATTTCGATAGTTACAATCTTTTTAAATTTTCTTAGCCTTTACTTTTGAATATTTTTCCTTTCGGGTTGTATCACTAAGGCTAATTTATTATTATTTATTTTAAAGAAAAAAAAATGCAGTCTTCAGCTCCTGGAGATAAAATTATTGTTTTTTTTTTAACTAGTCTCTTCAGTACAAAAATACGTACAATTTTATAAGTATGTATGTTCTTTAAAGATGTTGATTTATTTGGACCTTCCTTATAAAGTCGCTTTGTTCTAATGTGACTTGACAATCAGCGCAACTGAAGGCAGCTAGATGCAGGTTAAGAATTATTTAAAATGAAAATGTTGGTGGATTCTAAATAAATATTGACCTTATTAATATTAGAAATTCCTGAATATAAAATATGAAAGTCTGCTCAGTCGTTTACGATTAAGTAAAAAAATTAAATACTAACAATTTTTGTGAAATTCTCTTTATAGCATCTATAGGGTTTTCCAATTAGAGGTTTCATTTTGAATAGCCCGCTATTTGGGCAGCTGTCACTTTTGAAGCTGTCATCCTTTATCATTTGACAAGTAAAAACTACGCTATTACTAAAAATGGAGCGATACACGCTTCAACAACGCACTGAAATTGTTAAAATTCACTACAAAAATGGCGCTACGTACACAAGCAACAAAACAATCGCAATTTTCAAGAAAAGTTTCCTGACGGTGTTTTTTCTCGAAGAGGTGATCACAATTGGCCACCGAGATCTTGTGATTTAACACCTTTAGACTTTTTTCTTTGGGGCCACGTGAAAGATAAGGTGTATGCCAATACTCCACAATCGATACAAGACCGAATTCGTGAAGTTATCGACATACAGCCGCAAATGTGCGAATTGGTCATGGAAAATTTCATGAAAAGGATATGGTACTGCAAAGTTAGCCGTGGCGGCCATTCGACTGAAATTTTTTTGTTGTTTTAGATTGCGGTATCATGTAGTTACATATTTAAAAATAGCGTTAGTTTTTAAATCGTGCTCTTATTTTAGAAAAACTTTTTCTTTTTTACAAAAGGTTTCAAAAATTCACACAAGAAATTAATTTTAATAGAAAATATGGGTTTTTATTTAAAAACTTATTTTTTTATTGATTCATAAAATATATAAATACAATATCGTTGATACAGAGCTCAGTTTCCAATCCACACGTTGTTGATGTGTTTGTTTCTCAACTACAGATATCATTTTTGCATTTTGTGAAAATTATTTTTTTTTTTAAGTCACCGCCAAACCTTCATTATTTTTTAAATTTGTTGTTGAATAAAAAAACGCGTTATTCTTTCATGTAGCGTTCCATTTTTATTAATTCTTGACTTTCAGCTGTCAAACTGTGTTTTTTTTATTTAGATGACAACACCTTACCGGACAATAAATGTAGTTGAATTCAAATCATTCGTAAATTTGGGGATATCCTTTCGACACTGCTCAAATGCATATATGTCCATTTAACATTCACCCCATACCAAAATCATTAATGTAAAAATTTTTATAGTTTGATAAATCTTTTGGTATTCCATGTCATTTTAGAACCGTAAATGTGTTTGGACATAAAGGAAGAAAATAATATTTTACAATAACAATTAAGTCATTAAGTGAAAGAAGAGTTCATCCTTATCTTTTAGAACAATAAAGCAGTGTTGTCATTTCGAAAAAAAATTTAACGCAGTAGATCAATAAAAAAGGGAATAAGATTAATCGTCGCAGTAGATTTTTTATTTAAAAATTAAAATGCAAAGTTTTTTGTATGATTTTATTTATTATAGCAATTTTAAAGTAAGTGTTTTGAAAAACAAGTGCAGCAGATTTTATGGCAATTGATTTATTTTTTGCAAAAAATGCAGTAGATCTAATGTTATTACCGCAAAGTGGTAACACTGTAATCTACTACGTCAATTTTAACAAATGAGGTTTCAAACGAAGCGAAATTACTTGCTGATTTGATCAATTATAATATTATTTTAAAAATATTAATAATTTTTAAAAAAACTGTATTTGTTTGTTAAATATTGTCCAAATAAAAATGAACACGTCCACTTTCCATATTGGTAATATTTTATGGTCGGCTCAATTTATTAGGTCAGTAAATTTAAAAATAATTTGTGCGTCTTTTATTTTTATATATAGGGTCATTCATTTCGTGGTTTCAAGTTGGTAGTATTGGCATTTGACACCTGTCAAACTCAGCTGTCATTTGAAGTGCCATAATATTAGTTGAATGTTTGCCATTTACGATATTGGAACAATGCGTTAATATAATTAAAACTTACTACAAAAGTGGTAATTCAAACGTATTCATAATCGACGATTACGCAAGCAATCGGTAAAATTGTGAAGAAATTTGCACGCTCAGTCGAAAATATTGCTGCTGAAAGTACAAGTGTTGCTGATGATCTGAATTCAAAGATTTCCCGGCGTTCGCAGCAATTGAACAATTTTTTTTTTGCCGGCGCGGCGTTTGAAGATTATGACTTGGACAATAAAATAGACGGGGCAACAAGCCACACAATACGAACAATTATATCTTTATTGCGTGAGAAATTTCTTGGGCACGTAATTTCACGTTTAGGCGATTTCAATTGGCCACCAAGATCATGCGATTTGAAACCGTTAGATTTTTTTCTGTGGGGCTACGCAAAAGACGATGTTTATACATGAATAATCCCCGAACTCTAGACGCATTAAAAAACCAACATTACTCAAGTTATGGCCGGGATACCTCCCGAAATGTGCGAAAAAATGGTTAAAAATTACCTCAAAAATGCTGCGAATCTTCCCGAGGCAGCCATTTGAATGATATTGTTTTTTTCACACTTAATGGCAAAATCCAAACTTTATAATGAAATAAAATTTTCATCAAAAATCTATCGCTTTGTGTTTTTTATTTAGGTTTACTTTCGAAACCGAATGAATGAATGACCCTTTAATTGGATAGGCTAGTATAAATAAAATGAAGTAAAAAGAAATTATGGAATGAATTTTAGGCTTTAAAAAGACCTATAGCTTGACATTCTAAGTATTGCCGTTGTTTTTTTTTAATTAATTATTAATTTTTCCATTTTTAGTCAATAATTTAAAAAAAAAATTGCCCTTCCCAGGGCCAGGCAATAGACGGTCGCTCACATGCAATTTCTTCTCGTTTCAACCAAACCAACACGGTCTTGATTCTTATTGTAGCATTTCATGCAAAAAATCCTCAATAGGTTTCTTTTTCATTAGAAGAAGGAATGAGTGGAATTCTATTTTCTTTAAAAAATTATAGGCAGGTAGGTTAGACATTCATATTTAACCACTTTTGACCAAACGCAAATATTGTATATATGTATCAACCTACCTTCAAGGGGTCCTGATGATAGGCAATTATATTATAGTCTTTCGAATTAACAAATATTCTACTTCAATGTATATATTCATTAGATATCTTTGAGTATCTACATATCTAGCTTTATATTTTGCAGAGCCATGTACTCCTTCTTAAGAACCAAACAGTCTGCACAGCAAGTGACCACATGTTGTGGTTATCCACCCCAATCAAAATCAAACTAAGCTCTCTGACCCACAAAATAAATTTTTATAAATTAAGCTTATATGGGGGAGGGTATATAGCATTCAAGTTGCACTTGTTCGAATCGCAGGATATTAATGTTGATTTAGCCACAAATTACTTCCGGTCACGCCATGCTACGTCAAGTGGCATATTATACTGTAAACGTGTATAGCCACTGCATGCATGTTAATATCACACACACAGGTAGTTTTTCATATAAGAAAACCGAAAATCCTGTCTACTCGTATGTACCTACATATGTATGTTTATCGCCGTTCGCCTCTTGACTAAAATATGATTTGAGATATTCGAATGACAATTCATTGTGTTTGACATTAGTGTTGTCAGAATACGTCACTTCAACATAACATAAGGCTGTTTTTTTCTCAATCGAAATTACTGAATCAAAAACAAAATATAATTATTTACCTTGTGTCGTTTTTTTTTTTTTATTTTTTATTATTTCGGTATTGGGACGAATTAATATATATTATTGTTGAAATAACACACAGCACCCATAGCAAATACCAGAGACCTATTGACGGAACTCTGTCGACATAATAAAAATGTCCTTTACACATTTCTTTTAGGGTAGATTCAAACAAACTTTTTTTTTTTTTTTTTTTTTTTCGTTGGTCAGTTTCGAAGACAACTTTTCTAATTTCACACATGGGAGAAATACATACATACACTACATATACAAAGATATAGAAGTGAAGATATTTTAATCCAAGTATTTTGACAATTTTTCTTCATTTGAGATATAACTTGGTGGGTGGGTTTTTACTCGACATGTGCGTAGGTATCGTATAAACATACATACTTACTCACAATAAATATACATATAATATAAGATAAAAAAAATACATTTTGATACCATGTACTGTACATATACCTTTGTGTGTAGGTACATCTCAACTAAATATATGCTTAAGATACTTTCAGAAAGATATAGATAGAGAGAGAGAGAAAGTTGGCCTCATTAAAAATTGGCCAGACATCTCATAAATATTTCAAGGTCTTCTTCTGTTGAATGCGCCCCTTATTTTTGTACCCCATGATGATGGATGACGATAGAAAAGCTATCATTTTTTAACACTTGTCGTCGTCGAGTTTAGTAGCTATATATATTTACCTTTAAATATAAATATATGTATGTATGTGTACAGATATAAGAAAGTCGTAAAAGTAATATATATAGATAAAAGTATGCTACTTATACCTACTTACCTGTACTGATGCATTTAAAAAAAAATAAGATATTGGAAGTGTACCTACATTAAACGGTGTACAAATAATAAAGTAGGTATATACAAATTTTATTGTTGGAGTTAATAAATACAATGAATTTGGTCGATGTACATATGTATATCCGGATTTCAATAGAAAAAAAAAATTATTATTAAAAACAAAGTAGGTTGCTATACCCAACTATTAAGGGATGAATAAATTGAGTGATATATTATATTTACTTATTATGTATGTATTTTCTTAATTAATCATTCAAGACTTCCACACACATTCATATACAAATTTTTGATCAGCGAAAGATACTTTAAATGTATTAATAGTAGGTATTTGTACATATTTGGTTTTATTTATAGACGTTGTCTAACTTTAGACAACTGTCCAACTTTGGAAAATGTGTTCAAAAATCTTGTTTATTGTTATCTTATATAGCTGTATAACTTAGGCACAAGAGTAGATTGTCTTAACTAGAATAATGTGATACTTATTTTTATTAAATAAAGCATATTTCCACCAAAATAGTTAGACGGTGTCTAAGTAGACAAAAATCTAATAAATACGACTGAATAAGACATAGATTAAGAATTTAGTTATTACTAGGCGTTATATCATAAAAATTATATCTCAGAGATTTCGCTTCCTCAAAAAACGAGCAAGCCGATCCAAATTGATCTTGAGATGTTGATCAAAGTTGACATTACAGATTTTAAATAAAAATTATTCTTACAACCAAAAATAACGGTACCTCCCATACAAGTGTTTTAAAATCGGTAAGGAAAATCTCAATTTTTCTCAAAAACGGCTTCACTAGGAATTTGATTAAAATTTGTATGAACTTATATACATAAGTACGATCTACAATATTATTGGACAAAATATTTTATCTATAGATTAATAAAATGGTATCTACACAAGAGCATCTGATAACTTTGAATAATATTGCATATCAACATTTTTGAAAATTTTGGATTTTTAAATACATTTTCATAAATTATTTTTTGAAAATGGGTAGATGATTTCTTTAATTAATTTTAAAACTCCGCATTAATAAATATAAAAATGACGTACCAATTTTTTTTTTTTTTTTAAATGTCTTCAAAATTTTATATATTAAAAATGATTTTTTTAAAAAACCGCTCCAACGATTTTTAAAATTTGTTTCTCATAAATTGAGATTTGTGTAAACAATCAGATGGTGTACATTTCGTTGGTGTCAGAAGTTGTTTAATAAATTTATTTCTAATTATGTATATTGATTTTTTTACAATTTTTTAGTTTAAAGTGTACTTCCTTCAATGAACAAGTTCGTGCGACCCAGTCGTGCATTTTATTTATTTATAGCTACATACTATAATAATGTGAATTAAGGAAAAGAGAACATTAATTCATACACTACCTACATAATTATCCTCTTTTTTTTAACCTGAAGTGATATTTTTTTGAAGACTGCATTAGGGACACATAATATCTTCATATGTTTTTATTTGAATTATAAAATTTTTGGAAGTTATAATTTAACTATGGGCAACTACCAAAATTTTCCTTGTAAGCTCATCCTATGCCCAATACAGCAAAACAAAAAGAAAAAGAAAAAAACAATTGTTTCGAAATTATTCATTTTCAAGATCCAACAGTATAAACTTTAGTCAAACGGTGAATATCAGATACGTATGTAGGTACTAAGTATTCAATAAAAAATTAGTGTTAGACAAAAATTTGAATTTGCCCCCATTTGTAAATTGTTGGCAGCTCTAAAACAAAACAAAATTTCAAAGTTGATAGTTGACAGTTTAATGATGTACTAGAAGAACGTATTTTTATTAGTTGTGTTCGTTTACTTTTGTTCGGAATATTTAATTAACTTCTTTAACTGTAAAGAGAGTAATTGAAAAATTCAGAAAGACTGGATCAATTAGATATCTTTTTACGGGATTGTTAAAAGTCAAATGTCTATGTCAAAAATCCCAAAACTATCGGTGATTTGACAAATCCTCCAAGAGTATCTCTTGTCATGGAAAAGTGCTTCTCACCCTAGCCGTTCGGATTCGGCAGAAAATTGTAGGTCCCCTCTATTCCTGCCAATTAGAGGCACACAGGCTTGGTTAAGAGTTGTAAACCACTAGGCCTTGGTTCTACACGAGCTGTAATGCCGACCAATTTAATTTATCTTTTAACATTTTCATTAAAATAATTTTATTGCAGAGATTTGTTTTTTTTTTGTGGATAACTTTCAGTTATGATTATTTAATTAAAGAGCAAATATTTTGGCCAAATTCCTAAGCCCAAATTTACAAAGCATAAATGCATTTGCATTTGCGCAAGAAAAAATCTACTACATTTTAGGACAATATGCTTAGCAGGGATGTTCACATTTGCATTTTAAAACTGTCTGCTTAGTATAATTTGCGCAAGTTTTGCGTTTAGAAATTCGGCCTTTGACTTGGAAATTGTGAAAATCTAATTAAGCAACCTATTGCACTCAATCTTCTCTGAGAACAAGATTTTTATTCAATGATGTATTTTAATAGAAAATTATGATATTTTGGGCCTGTTTCACAATGTCTAAGTTAAGTTCTGATTTCTTATGGCTATCCGACACATATGTAAATATGAGCACAGGGTCATAAGTCTTTTTTTGCCTTTTCTTATATTTTTCCTCTTTTCAAATATACACATAAAAAGTAAATTTACTCAATGTAAATATCTACTGGCATATTTCGGATCTACATAATTTTTTCTATGCATTGACTTATTAGCTCAACACAAAAATTTCGAATGAATACAAATAAATCTATGTAACTTTTTTGTGTTCTATCCCATTGAGTGCTTTCAATTAGCGACGACGCTACATCTTATTGTAACAGTACCTAATTCATGTTTTCTTTACATTCAGGAAACACAGTTGGAGAAGTTTTGAAAATCTTAGACAAAATCAAGCGCGACTTAGAGACACCAAAGTTACAGTCGCAAAAGATGTTTTGAACAAATACAAGTCTGTTTTTCTGCCTACAAGGGACTTGAGACATTATTATTATTAAAGGTGACGAAAACAGTAAGCTCCCAAAAAATTTAGAAGTAGTAATGTGGAGTTTTTTCAATTGGGCTCCATTCGTTTCCGTTGATGTAGAGAGGTCTTTCTGTTCCTTTAAAGCGCTATTGAGGGTCAACCGCAGGTGTTTGTTGCCTGAAAATTTGAAAAAACTTATGGTTCAATGTGAATATAATTAAGTTTTTATTTTATTCCCTCTTGTTTGAAGAAATGCTTGTTTTGCCTATTTGGATGTTTTACTTTGCCTTTTTTTTAGGGTGTTTTCATAAATGCATGGTTGCGAAAGTCTGACGAATGCAGAACTTTCATAAATGCAAATGATAAATGTCAGATTTTCATAAAAGCAAAACGCAAATATTTGCAGCGCAAATGTGCAACTATAAAAACTCACATGCAATCTGAGTTTCTTTCTTAAAGAAAGAGACAGGTATAATATAAACGATTTCCTTTCCTTTATTGTTTCTTTATTGTTTTTGACATATGACGTAAATCAGAAAAGGTGTTTATAAATGCAGAGTAAAACACATTCGCAAATATTTTGTATGACGTTAATATGATTGCAATTGATCGCATATAAACAAAGCAGCCATGCATTTATGAAAGCACCCTTAATTTTTTGGACAACAAAATCCTATCCCTCTTGATAAGTATCAATATGATAAAATATGGAGTTCAAAACTGTCAAATATTTATATTTTTTCCGAAAAAATATCTCATATATCCAATACTACCTACTTATTCTCTTATATCTTTTAAATTCGCTAAATTGTTGTAAAAAAATTTCCAAAACCAAAAAAAAAAAAAAACTGTTGTATCTTGATATCATAGATCTTCGTTAAAATAAAACACTAATTCTATATTCTACTTATACTTATACGGGTAGGTATTGTATCTTTTTAGGTTTATAAAAAACATATCTCATTAAATTGATGCCCATAAATTATGAACCTTCACCTGACCTGCCTTTCACAATCCTAGAAAAGCTTCCAAAAATAGATACATTTAATAGCAAAACTAAAATTGTGTTCTAATAGTATTTCGTGGTACTTTATTGATTTGATTAAAATTTATTTTCTTTTCTCTAGGGTGACATATTTGCCGGACTGAACGATGGGATTCTAAGCAGAGCAGAAGCATTAGCAGCTGTCGATATACAAAAACACCAAAACACACATGCCCATTCGCAAATGCCCTCGCAGATAAAACATGATGTCATGTACCACCATAGTATGAGCGGCCCCCCTCAAAGACCATTACAGGTGATTTACTTGTTAGATCTATTTGTCTTTTTTTTTTTTTTTTGGATTTTGGTTAAACCACTCAACCAATTTGATACACACGAGTCGATAATTCGATGAGACCAAATTTTTTGGTTAATAATTTTATTAGTTTCACGCACAACACAATATACACACTATATTATACACATACATAAATATCCGGTATATTGCCTAATCAGAGACACGATTTCTGGACGTACGCACATCGCGCCGATGACAGTCACGTGCCTTTACTCAAGGGGCATTAGACATCCACCAAAAACCAAAACGACCAAACCCTTCGCCTGTTACCTAACCTACAAAAAAAAAACCAATTTCAATTTAAATAATACTTACACACAGGTACTTGAGCCGTCAAGGGCGTTTGCCGTTTGTCGTTTGCATTGTCTTGAACTTCATGCAACTTAGATTAGATCAATTTGAGTCACACTTGTTCTTCTTTCCGAATACAATATTGTCGAAATTTACCTACAACCGAAAAATTTGCTGATTTTTTTAAATCACGGTTACCACTACCTGCAAAAATATCTTCCCATTCGAATTTGATAATATTTTACTTAGGACTTTTTAACGAACATTGAAAAAATTATTAATTTTTTTTTTAAACCTGGGTTTATTAACAGACTCATCGTTGCTCTTTTTTGATAAAATTAGGACAAAAAGTTAACTTAAAGCGAAGAAAATATCTTTTTAATCTCCCATTATTTTACAATTTATATAATGTTCCTATATTTCTACTTTACGCCATTAATAAGTTTAATTAAATAAAAAAAAAAAAAATAGAATGAAAAAAAAGGTCCGAACACTTACCAAAGTTTACCAAAGTGGCAACCGTATAATTGTAGTCCGGTGTCGTCGAGTGGTGGCATAGTGGTTTTTCGGCTCATTTGAAAATTAACAGCAAAGCAATACACTTATAGGTACTATATATGTATATATACCTACGACAAATTCAAATTGCTCATCGCCCTTATTTCTCCATTAAACATTAAAAATAAAACTTGGTTGAAGCAGGGAACACAGAACTTAAGTGGCTGTAATAAAGGCAGCTATATGTATTGTATATATTTATATCTAGCTACCCCTCGTCATCGTCATGAGAAACTTCAATGCAAAAAAAAAAGGACGACTGTCACATGCTACCAAGGAGGTATAGAAAATTTTTGAAGTGTGTTTTGAGCAATGGGAAATTGTTTAATTGTTTCCATTTGTACTAACAAGAAAACAACACTTAGGGCTGTATTTTTTTGTTGTTGCGCTAAGAGGGTTATAAGAGAAGATAGAAAGAGAAAGACTATTATAACGACTTATTTTCAATTAGCGAACGTTCATCGACACGTGAACGTGATTCATGTGATGGGTAACAAGTGCAAGTGTAGAATAAGCACATGCGGGACTTTAGAATTCTCACTGAACTGGTGCTTTGCTTTTTTGAATAAAAGGATTAAGTAACATAAAGATAGAAAAGTTACAATGGATTGTAGAATTATTGCAAGTTTGTCAGATCATACAATAGATGTGAATTAATAATAGTGTCAAAAATAAGTGCTTATAAGTTATAACACCTGCTCAAATGCTCACATGACATCAAACAAAAATCGTCTTCGTCAAATGAAAACTCGCTAATTCAATTTTTACTTGCGATATATAGATATATGAAGATACCTTTATATAAAAAATTATATAATAATAAGGATTATATTGACGTCTTCTTGTATGACATTTCATAATGATTTAAAGAAGAAATATAAAACAAAAACTTTTAAAAAATTGTCATAAAATTAAAAATAATAAATTTAATAAATGGGTATGAATAAATTCAAAAAAACAATTCATTACAAATTAGTGAACAGCAGTATTATACTTGGCGTATTACAATATCAATAATTTTTTTTTTGTATCGGTCAACATTATGTTTTCTTTTTGTTTTGTTCGAAAAAACTGTTTCGATATAACGAATTTTTCGATATAACAAAATGGCTGAACATTATGTGTCTTATTTATAAACGTTGTCTAACTTTGGACAACTGTCCAACTTTGGAAAATGTGTTCAAAAACTTTGTTTATTTTTGACGTGTAGCTGCCTAACTTAGATACAAGAGTAGATTGTCTTAACCGTGAATAATGTGATATTTATTTTTATTAAATAACGCATATTTCCACCAATTTGAAAATAGTTAGACAGTGTCTAAGTAGATTGTACTAATATAAGTTTACATAAAAATTTTAATCAAAATCCAAGTGAAGCCGTTTTTGAGGAAAATAGAGATTTTCCCTACCGGTTTTAAAACACTTGTATGGGAGGTACCATTATCTTTGGTCATAAGAACAAAAATTACTTTTTTTTTTAAGTTGTGGGCACGGTTTTTAAAAATTTGAGATTTTCATAATTTGCTAAAAAAAAGCTGCAGCTGAAAGGACAAACAGACAGAATTGCGAGACCCAATTGATCAAAATCTGGAGTTTGATTGTTTTATTTTTTTTTCCATAACATGCCATGAAGTACCTATATGTACATATATTACATACATATATCGCAAGTAAAAAATGAAACCAGGCTTCATTTTGCTTTATGATGTGGTTTTTAATTCATAAATTTCTTTGGTTTATTTTTCAGCCGTTTGATGTAAACAAAAGGTTTTCCAATAAGAGGTTTCATTTTGACTAGCCCGCTATTTGGGCAGCTGTCACTTTTGAAGCTGTCATCTTTTGACATTTGACAAGTAAAACCTACGTCATTACTAAAAATGGAACGATACACGATTCAACATCGCATTGAAATTGTTAAAATTCACTAGAAAAATGGCGCTACGTGCCATACAATCAACGAAACAATTTTCAAGAAAAGTTTCCTGACCGTGTTATTTTACAATTGGCCACCGAAATCTTGTGATAAGGTCTAAAGCGGTCCCTAGACGCTCAATATTATTGTGCAAAATATTGCACAATAATTGTTGGCTAGGTGCCTCAGACGGTTCAATATTTTATCCAATAATTTAGTTGACAGATGATACTTGTGTAGACAACATGTTGAGTGATACTGAAGTTTGTTGTGTGGCTGGTAGATTTTCAAACACTTCGATGCATTCCAAAATAAATTTTCTCTCATCCTTTTTTGTTTTTGACATTTTCACTCTAAATCACTCGCGGAGGTGTTTACTCTTCGACACTTGAAAATTAAATATACAAATATTGTCCAATTGTACCCACAGACGATACAATATTTTTATATTGTGCAATAAATATCAAAAGGGTTTTGATTTTCTTCAATATATTGCACAACCTTGCAATATTATCCATAGACGAATAATAATATTGTGCAATATCAAATATTGCACAATAACATTGAGCGTCTAGGGACCGCTTAAGCCAATGCTCCACAATCGATTCAAGATGGAATTCGTGAAGTTATCAAGGACATACAGCCGCAAATGTGCGAATTGGTCATGGAACATTTCATGAAAAGGATATGGTGCTGCAACCGTAGCCTTGGCGGCCATTTGGCTGATATCGTTTTCCATTGTTAATGGCATGCCTTCCTCTTTACAATGAAATAAATATGCATTAATTTCTCTTAAAAATACTCGTTTTTTTTTAAATACCAAAACGAAACCTCTTATTGGAAAACCCTTTTTAACCAATTGCCAATTCCTATATTTCATTTTTGTCAAAACCGGAGCCTTTTAATTGATGAGATTCTTTGGTGTCATGGTGAATTCATTCACATGAAAACTCGCATGTATTCATTTTTTGTCACCTAAAAAATGTTTGTGCCATAAGAATTCAATGTGCGTGACTTATTTTTGTTACCTATAAGAATAAAATTAGCAAATTCTAAAATATAAACTTGCAAAAGAAATGTTTAAACCAAAATAAATTCAAATTCAAGCATGTACCCCTATATTATTCCCTCAATTAATCCAGATTAAAACTTAAATCCATCAGATGGTGCAAAATTTGCAACAGCCTGATGTTATGGTATCATCAGCTATTTTCGGTATGTATTACTTTCTTAATAATCTTGATCTGAACACGCCTAAAAAAGTGACAGTTCGTGAAAACAAGTAAGCAAACATATAAACATGTCAAAGTGACATTTGAAGTTAGTATGATGATTAAAAAGTTAAAAACAAGCATTATGTGATTTTAACTTTAATAAAATGTTAAAAAAAGATGACACGATGCTAGCTCGTTTTGAAAATCCTAGCGCAAAATTTTAAACGATTTAGTACGATGTTAAAGCCTTTTTTAGTATGATAAAATGGCTTTAACATCGTACTAAATCGTTTAAAATTTTGTGTCCCTGTTTTTAACCTAGCATCATACTAAAAATGCTTCATCGTATTTAATCGTCTAAAATTGCACCTATAAGTTTTTCCTTACTATTTATTATTTGCATATTATTTTAATTATTACGATCATACAAAAAATGAGATGAAATGATTATGTATTACGCATATTTTGTAGAAAAGGAAACTGGGAGTAAAAAACTGGTCCGGGCAAGAAAAATGTAACTGGCTTAAAAATTAAATACCTTGGAAATTAAAAAAAAGATGTAAATTTTATTTAAACGCAGTTACAAAGAAATATTTTTTTTTTCTAAAAACTGTCTGCGTTAAATCATTAGCGGAGATATTTTTACACCAGTCAAGGTATTAAAAAAAAATACTAAATTTGGAAATATCTTGCATTAGTGTTTGCACGTTATTTCAAAGGCATTTACATTATTTGTTTGAGGTAAATAATATTTATCATGTCATTAAGGGGTATTGAAAGTGATAATCATTTTTGTATTATTAAAATTGTCAAAATTAGAATCCTCATACCAAGGGGACTATACTTCAAAACAATAAATTTGGTCTTAAATATTCCCGTTTGTTCATTTAATTTGTCATTTTTATTTCGTTACGCACATTTAAAACAATTTAACTGATTTTTAATTAATAACCAGTTTCTGTATAGATAGATACCTTACCTACATATTTTTCTAACATCACCCTTGTTACAATAAACGGGCGAGAGTCCGAATCGAAATATTTATAATAACCATTATCACATGCCACCGGATAACATGTGAAATTCTTCCGAGGGCTGATTCTTTCGACATGCAGAGCACTTGTCAAAATATTAACTGTGAACCAGTTGTACCTACTATATATTCAAAAATATGTCTGTCTACCCGTTATCATATCTGTTAACAAAAAAAAAAAATCACTTTGCTTCCAAATTGCATTCTAATGGACATATGCTGTTATAAACTGAAACAACCTCTATACTTACTTTACCAGGTTTTTCACTCTACCGCCATCCACGTACAACCATCCCCTTTAAGTGCCGTTTCATGTGTTCCACATTAATGAATATTATTTGAAAGTAATCTCTTAGGCTATATCGAAACTCCCTAAATTCAACTATACACCATGTGTTGCATATCCTTGTTTAATTTCTGGTCATATACAGAAATCACTTGTTTCACAAAAAATTTAAAACAATGTAGGTACAGCCCTCGAATGATAACCAACATTGAGTCTATACAGAACTCACCTTATCCTACAGATGATATACATCAACAACACTAATTCCCAAACTATATAACCCTTGATGTTATGGAATATTAAAAATGAAAATCCAATGGCAAAGTGCATATTACTAACGCAAAAAGGAACATCAAATTGATCGTATTAATAAATATAACTGGTTCATCCCGCCCATATAATCAACTTAAAGATTAGAACGATTTTCCATATCGAAACTACTCGTTTGCCATTTTATGGCAATGAATACGATTAACTATCTCCCACGGGATTTTACCGTTACATATATCGAATCGAGTATTGCATATCAAAGGCGAACCCCCTTGTATTGAAAATCTCTCAATATGGTCTGGATTCAACCACCGGACTGGTGTTTGCAGATTGTACGTTGCGCACCCCTCCTCAATGTGGAAATAAATCATAATGCTTTTCTTTAGCATCAACCTAAGTCTAACCGTATACGATATGCAGGGTTTTATAACCCTGCGTAATAGAGGCTCGGTGGGTATAGTTGTTTGTATAGAAAAAATATATATATATAAAAAAAAACAAGGGATACAGTCTTAAAATTCAGATTTCTTTCCCATTACTCTCCCTTAACACAATATTGATACGTTTCCCAAAAGACACAGCTATATAGGCGGACTCGTAAATGGGTAGGATGAGTGCTTTTGTGTAGAAGTCATGTACCGCATTAACAACATGTTAACCCCGGCAAATATCAAGGTTGAAAAACTAATACAAGATTGCTTACCAACAACAGCAGAATCAGGGTGATAAAATGAGGAGATGCAGAGTCGATTACGTGGCCAACCCCAGTAGCAATTTGTTGTGTTTTTATTTTATTTTATTTTATTTTTTTTTTTGCTTTGTTTTTTTTTTCCGATACTTTTACCCTTCATCTTATTTCATTCATTTTTGCACTGCACAAAAAGCATCACACAACATCAAATGCGAATCGTGGACGATGCGCCCCTTGTGCAATGACAAGTAGGTATTTCAATTTTGTTGTTTATCTTTTATTATAAGAGAACAACAGATGGTTTATGCAATCACCGCCTTGATAAACATTATATTTTGATCCATAAAGGATAGATATTTTTAAATAGACATTGATCTAGAAAATCATAAAAAAAAAATACATAACTATAACTTCGATACGGGTTACGTTTTTGATGATTTGACAATGCGATAAAATACTTAGGTATTGGGAAATAATATTTATTTATTTTTTTAACTCAAAATTGATCATTAGCAATACCTATAGTGGTTTAAAGTGGAATGAATCAATAACAATAAATTTGTTTGACTATAATGTTTTCATTTTTATTGAATCGCATAAGCATTAAATATATTCTTTTTTTAACACAATAATATTTAGCCTGTAACAAAACTATATAATGAGTTGTAAGGAAATGTCATTTACTGGATTCAACTAATGTGAACATGGTTTAACATAATAATTTCAAAAAAATTGTCACGACAGCTTATACATAACCAGAGCCTAATGATTAACAACTCTCAACCATCGTTACTTGTAAAATTGGCAATAGAATAAATAATTTTTTTTTGACAAAAGTACTGACAGTTGCTAGTTGTGTGGATCCAATATTTATTTCGTAATAAAATAAAAAAAAAATAGAAGTGTATGCACTTTTCAGTTGCATTCCAGTCAGTGTTACCACTTCGAATTAAAATTTCGTAGTACATCAGTTAAAAAAAAAAGAAGTAGATTTTGTATTAAAAAACAAAAGTACAATGTTTATTGATTTAAACAATATTAAGAACAATATTTTGAAGAACAGGTATGCAAATTAAAATTAAAATTCTTTAAGTAAATCATTTAAATTTGTTTTTGAATGATTTTACTACTTATAGTAGTTTGGAAAAAAATCGCAAAAGATTTGATTTTATGGCAGTAGTTTTGTTTTTGCGGAAAAGACAAGAGCAGTAAAGTGGCAATGCTGTTTCTAGTGTGTAACGGACCGGACATATGTATTAATAATTCAGGTATCTCTGACAGATAAAAAAGATAGGTTTGGGCAGAATACTTTGATTTTAAATGACGTATGACGTTTTAAGAACAAACTTGAACAAATTCATTTTGAAAGCATTCGGTTAATAGGTCCATTTGATAACGTGAAATTTCTTACGAATTTGACATTTTCATAAATTCTCCTTAGGAAAAAAATCAGTTGTGGAAATTTTATTGAAAAAATAAAAAAAAAAAAATACTGAACAAGCATAATAAATTGTGGGTTACAAAAAAGAGTCAATAATTTTAAAAGTACTAAAATTTAAATGATATTTAAAATTTACAGATTTCACTGACTGTCTTAGAAACCATTCTACAGCCTGAAGTACCAATTTGTATATTTAATGTCACTGCCCAGTTGTTGGTTAAATTAATTTGTTAATTCTTTTAATAAGGTGAATCTTAGTCTTAATTGTGGCTTATCTCGCAATTACACAAACATACTCATTTTCATCCGCACCGGTACAGCACTTATACACGAAATTAAAAATACATATAGGTACCATCTATCTTAACGTATATCTAGGTATTTGACATTTTTGCCTAGCTAAGCTTTGCAGAAAGGTAACTGAATTATTACAGATCGATTAAAGCATACATCATATACGGTTCAACTTAGTTCTCGACTTGATTGTTTTTGAATCCACCCGTGTTAATTGATTAAATGTCCAGGTAAACCTTTTTTAAATCGATACAAAATTTACAAAGAATTTGATGCGAAGCCCAACCCCACTGCTAATTGTTTTTATTCTATAATATTTTATTTTAAAATATTTTGAACTCATCTTTTAATCAATTTAACAATATCGAGTTTATTTTAGATAAAAATAATGTTTTTGAGACTTGGAGCTGTATACCTATTCTTTTAACTGAGTTTATGAAATGTGTTTTTGAATAGTTTATGGACTACTTTAAGATAAAGCCTAAAATTTTATTTGCATTTGAGGACCTTAACCATGAAGATCTGACCATTAGGGCCTATAAGTTATAAGTTTATTAAAGTGGTTCAAGTAGGTACCTATGCATATATTCTAGGTTAAACAATGAAATTGATTTAGAAGTTAGTACCTAAATTTTTTACCCAAACGCTGTCTAGCATATTCTATGGTTCTTCAGGTTGATATAAAAAAAATTTACTTTTGTCATATTGTACCTTAACTTTGAGACTTTAACCTCGAACATCCGATTATTAGAATAAAAGTTAGAAGCTAACCAAGACCTTAACCTTGATGATTTGGTACTTGGAACTTAAGATATAATTTTATATAAGATGTTCAAGTAGGTACCTAACCTATGCATATTCTAGATTAAATAATCAAACTGATTCAGAAGTAAGTCAAGTTTTTTCAAAAGCATTTTCTAGTCTGACATTTTACCTTCATTTTCAGACCGTAACCTCAAGGATCCGATGATTAGAACAGAATATATTAGCTTACAAAATCTACTCTTTTGATTATAATATTTAAATTGTTTAACTAAGTTAATTCTACCTCTTATTTACCTAAACATACCTTAACCTTGAGCATCTAGCCCTTAGAACTTAAGTTATAATTTTATATAAGAGGTTCAAGTAGGCACCTATATGCATAATCTAGGTTAAACAATGAAATTGATTTAGAAGTTAGTAAAGTTTTTACCTAAACGTTGTCTAAGCATATTCTACGTTCTTTAGGTTGATATAAAAAAATTTACTTTTGTCATAGTTTTCCTTAATTTTGAGACTTTAACCTTGAACATCCGATTATTACAATAAAAGCTAGAAGCTAACCAAAACCTTAACCTTGATGATCTGGTACTTGGAACTTAAGATATAATTTTATATGAGAGGTTCAAGTAGGTACCTATGCATATTCTAGGTTAAACAACCAAATTGATTTAAAAGTTAGTTAAGTTTTTACCCAAACTATGCATATTCTAGGTTCAACAATCGATTGATTTAAAAGACTGACATTTTACCTTAATTTTAAGACCTTAACCTCAAACATCCGATTATTAGAACAGAAGTTATAATCCAAACAAACCAACCAATTCCAACCTTTACGATTTTATTATTTGTAAAATACCTACTACAATTAATGTTCATGTACATACCTACATGCATACATACATACCTACATAAACATAATGTACATATATCATTTTTGTGCCCGATGCAAAGCCAATTTTGTTTGCCACGTGTTTTTTTTTATTGCGCACACTCCACCGTCTTCCCCCTTCTATCAATATGTTCTTTGTAGGTACGTACCTACATACATACATATTTTGTTTGTTTTTTTTTTCTTTTGCCGTGATGAAATTAGTTCTAAAAAGACAATTTTTCAAGTTTCTAGTATGAATTTTTTTACGATTTTGCAAAAATTTTTATGCAGATTTGTAGCCTGTCATTTAAACTTTAATTATCTAGCTTAATATTGAACATCCAATAATTATAACCAAAGTTATAGGCTTCTAAGTGGGCTCAAATCGAGCATTTTTCGAATTTTATACATTGCTCCACTGAATCTCGTCCGTTGGCGATGATCAAAATTTATTTACGCTGGCTAAAATTCATCACTTTTGTTTTTTTCTTCATTTTATTCATTTTGGTAGTTTCTTTGGTAACACCAACCAAAAATTCAATCGTTCTCCCCCTATACGCTAGAGTTCATTCTATATCTTTGTTCATTTTGGTAACACCATACTTTTATCAAAACGACCCTATAAACATTTTCAATGTTAAAAAGATAAGTTTCGGGAGGCTTTTGGTGTTAAAAATGTGCCAAAAGCATTGTAAACAATAAAACTGGACGATGAGTAGGTGTAAATTACTATTTTCTATTTTCACTAAACCTAACTATTTGTACAAAAATACTTATAAATAAACAAATGACTATTTTTGAATTTCATCGTCGTAAGAAAATAATACAAAAATGCAACTGATAAAACTCAATTCTATCATAAGGAACTATGCTCATGATGGAGGGTTTTGATATTGATCTCTTTTTGTATTATGTGTTATATAAATTCCATTGGCAGTATTTAAGGTAATGGAAATTTCAATACCAATGCCAATTCATTGCCTGGGTGGCCATTTCATTGCCAGGAAATTTTTGTTTTTCAAATGTTAGTAAAGAAATGGCGATAGAATCATCTTACGAATGAAAATAATTTAAACAGATTTTTTTTTTAATTTAGTTTTTCATGAAACCTTTCGACTGGGGTTCAAAAAAAAAATTCGCACGACACATTGACAAAAGCAAAATGTTTTCAATCACACTATGAACAGAGCAGAACAGCTATTATCTTAGCGTAGGGTTGCGTAACAGGTTCAAAAACTCATACAAATCCGTCATTACATCAATTCAGTAATTATGGATATTTTTGAAAACTTTCAAATATAATTTAAATTTTTTTAAATTACCTATATGAAACATTAAATCGAAAAAAAAGTATTTAGAATTTTTGTCTGAATGATAATATTTTTCCCCCGGCTTGACAACTTCAAACAAAATTGAGCCGTTTGTAAATTATTATAGTCAAAAATTATTAAGACGTGTGTCATTTTTTAAAACAAAAAAAAAATGGCGTAAAATTTTAAACACTTTGTATTTATCAGATTTTTGTCTACTGTTCAACTATTTTCAAGTTGGTTAAAATATGCTTTATTTAACAAAACTAAATATCACATTATTCATGGTTAAGACAATCTACTTTTGTGTCTAAGTTAGGCAGCTATAAGACAACAATAAACAAGGTGTTTGACCACATTTCCAAAGTTGGACAGTTGTCTAAAGTTAGACAATGTTTATAAATAAAACCATACTACTCAACAATTTACTAACTTTAAAGATTTTTACTAAAATATTCTAATACTATTTTTTTTTTAATAAACTTCATCTGAACACGCCTCAAAATGTGACAGTTCGTGCAAATCATTAAGCAAACATACCGTTTTCACATTTTTAACTGTAAAAGTGACATTTGGAGTTAGTATGATACCTACTAAAAAGTTAAAAATATGCAATTTATGATTTTAGCATTAAGGGTATTCATATTCATGCAACGTCGTAAGTTTACAAATTGTGTAAAATGATAAGTTTACACAAAAGTTTGCATGAACGCCCTTTTTAATTCATTTTGGTTTGCATGTGTAATTGAAACAGCTGTTCGTTAAAAGTTAAATATTAATTATCAAAATATGTATATGTAAATAAGCGTATTCAGATTTCGAAGTTATATTTAAATGGATAACCTCTCCCAAACCAACTTGAAATCGGAGCAGAATGTCTCGGAACAGAAAAAAATGTAAGATTCACCACAAAAGTCTCATTTTTTTTATTAAGCCCGACGAGAACTAGATGAGAAAACAATTTCGGGGCTAAATGTAGAACTGTAGATCAAAAGAAAATGAGCGAATACAAGAAAAATCATATGGCGCGCCCATAATGGTGGATATCTACTTTTCTTTCAGGTTAGTTAACTTTCGGTTTCGTAAGTAAAAATTTTCCCGAGCTCAACTGAACTGAAATTTGTTAAAAGAGGAATCATTTAAGTAAATGGTTTATTTCACTTCGATTACAATTCGTATAAAAAATACAAGAAAAAGACTTTTGTCCCATTAGGATGGATTTGTGTAAATGAACAATGCTGATCAATAATAGTCAGAAAATGTAGACGTCCTAATTTTTTTTTTTTATATAAACTACGTTTTTATTCACAACTTTTATTGCCAACTAATCTCAATGCGATAGTTACAGAAAAATGGGAGAGTTTTTTTTTTAGTTCTCTAAGATACTTAATATATCATATTTCTGAACACGCCTAATTCTAAAAGTCACAATGGCGTTTGGTTAAGTTTACGAAAAATATTTGGTTACTATTCTGCAGCAAAATCCTTGGGGAATTTTAACCAAATTGTGCAAATCATTTCCCATACAAAATTTGACAGTTCATCAACCAAATGGTAAACTTAACCAAATGGTAAACTTAACCAAATGGTAAACTTATCCAGTGTTTTACATCATTACGTGTATACTGTATACCCTTATTAATAAAATGTACGATGCTAAATCGTTTAAAGTTTAGAAAATCCTGATAAAAAATCTAATTTCATACAAAAAATGCTTCACCACGTGTTAAATCGTCTTAAATTTAGTACCAATAGATGCAATTTTGAAGGGAAAATTTAGAACATTTTTCAAAATCGACAGTAAGTTTTGACACAAGATTAATCAGGTTGTGCAATATAAAAGTTTTTTATATTGCACCGGTTGATTGATTTTGACTTAGAAGTCACTCGGTTGTACCAATTTGCGATAAATTTAATACAGCACAATTCTATGTTATTCCCTAGATAAGAAATTCGAATTTTTCTAAAAAAAACTGGTAGCTGCTTTGTTTTATTTTAATATTTTTTTTCGAAAACGGCTCTAGCGAATTTTGTTAAAACATTGTACTTAAAATGTTTAAAGTGATTGCAATAAAACTGCATTTCAGTGGTTTTTGCCAAAAAATTTACATAACGGAATTAATTTTTTTTTGGGAAACTGCCTTAGTTGTGGTTTTTGCTGTTTGTTTGTATTGGCAGAACTAATTTTGTTATAATTTTGCGATTTAATATTTCTAGGTTATTTTAAAATTAAAAAAAAATAGGTAGTTTTTTTTATAACTTTTGATCATTTTCACATTCCATCTCTAATTACATATGTTTTATATATTTTTAAAATTTTGATACCTAATAATAAGCAAAGAAAGTACCCACAGTTATTAGTTAATATTTGATATTGATATTTTAACCTGCTTTACACACCTGACCAAACTCTTGCAGATGTTCTATTTAATTCTCTACAACCCCATAACATATTATAGTAGCATTTATAACCCTCTCTCTCTCTTTCTGAATTCATATTTTTTCGGTTGTGCTTGTGTGTTTTTTTTTTTGTTTCATTGTTCAAACATCATTACCAACAAATGTTCTGGATGTGCGTATCTATAAAATGTCCTCTAAAATAAATAACAATCAATTATAATTCCTTTCATGGGAACAATAAAACCACATATAAAACCGTGTCCGCAAAATGCAACACTTGATATATCATGCAACGTTTATCATAACACAACACACAGAGTCACAGAGAAATAGTATCGATGCATCAACACCATCGTCATCATCATCGTCATCAGTCTTATGAGTTTCCCCTTTTTAACATTAAATAACCGATGTGGAAAGCAAAAGC
This sequence comes from Epistrophe eligans, assembly GCA_951394125.1. Classification (NCBI taxonomy): domain Eukaryota; kingdom Metazoa; phylum Arthropoda; class Insecta; order Diptera; family Syrphidae; genus Epistrophe; species Epistrophe eligans. The sequence continues at coordinate 67,460,982 of OX596029.1, read as the reverse complement.
AATTATTTCACATAATAACACATCAAGGACCTTCATTCAAACATTGTTGAAAATAATATAAACTTGAAACAAAAGTATTTTTTTTTTCTTTCTTAAATTGTTATTATTTTTGTCTGTACCTATATATGTATGTACCTTACTCAAAAAGGATGTACATACGTAGAACATGCGAAGAACGAACACAAACAGCACAATGTCCTGTTGGGTGAGCCGTTCGTCGCCAAAGCTAGAGCCAACACCCAGAACCAGCAATTTCCTGTGAATTAGGATTGGGGATTGGAATTGTGATTGTGATAAAAGCAAAGATCTTAACCAAACATAAAATTAATTTCAAGTGCTCTAATCATACTCTGACGATATTTACCTAATTGAATGTAACAGTAATGGAAGTCAAACAAGAGAGTTAAAAGTACCTTGTTTGTCTTATTTCAAGCCCTGATGTCAGAGAATGGTGCATGATTTCAATATGTTTATTAGGGTGGTTTAAAATAGAGTTTATGCTAACACCGCCGCCGCAGCATCGTAACCGGCGCTCGTATCTAGATAATTTTGTGGCTTTTTGATCAGGTGGAATAATAGGAGAGTATATGAAACTTCGAATGAAAAAATATTTGCGTTTGCAGGGTTGGGCTTGGGCGGCTGGTATATAGTTGCCTCGGGTAGTTTTAGAAATCTGGTCACCTTTTGATGCTTTTTTTTTTTTTTTTAGTGCAGTCGATGTTGTTTATTTTTATGCTTTTACAAGTAGGTACAAGTACAAGCATAGTAAGTATGATAGGTTGTGCTGTTTAGTATACTGTATATAGCTTGCAATTCATTTATACTCTCTAGGTACAAGCGAGGCGTAGGCACAGCAATGTCAATGTTTGTTCAACAAATTAAATCGGCATGTAACTTAATTTAGTTGGCAAACAAACCAATCACTCATTTCTCTCCATCATATCTACGATATAGTGGTTTTACATAGAAAATATACACATTTTAGTTTAATTAAAAGCCTAAAGCAAGACTTTGCTTTTTTATTAAATGATTTCGGTTATATCAACATAATATCGCTTGATTGCATTTTTAATAAATATTAAAATAATAGTTCTATTAACGAAATATGTAGAGTGAACGTATTAACTGAATGAATTTCAGTATAAATATCTTCAAGCTAACTGAAAGTTGATACACATAAATGTACATTATAATTGTGTTTTATTAAAGTCCTTATAGGTATAATATTAGAAACCAAATATTGTTTTTTTTTTTTCTATCCCATCATTTTTAAGTGAAGGGCTGAATAAGAGGGAACAAAATGACCAAGAACGAGGGGAGAGTGTTAATTTTTTTTTTTTGAAAGCCAGCCCCATTATCAGACACTTTCAATAATGATGAGATTTGGAGACTCTTTTAACGAGTCAAATTTTTAACAATTTATAGTATTTGTTAAGCTAGGTACATATATGGCCAAATGGCCTTTACATCACAAAAAATTTCATCAATATATGTATACTGTCAACGTAGACTGTGTCACATGAGTGACACCACAGTCAATGTTGTCCCAAAATGCGTTGACGTATTGGGCCTGTTTTTTTTACTCGCCCGGGAGATCCAATGGTATCCCAAATCTACCCAAAATGTGTTTCTTAACTTTTTTTTGTGGTACGAAAATGCCAGAGCTTTTGAATTATTTAAATTTATTTCATTTCCTCTCCAGCAAAAATCTACCCTACTTCCTTTTCCTTCTTGTCAAATTACTCATAATTTCTGTTGTCAATAATGTAACGTTTAACAAATTTGAAACATCGCAAATGCGTTTTCTTACTTTTCATTTCTGGTCAAAAATTACAACAACATCAAAAAGCTCGAGCCCAAACTTTTTACCGAACTTTTTCCCAAATAGTAAAGACACAGACCTAATAGCCGCGTTTTATTATCCACGAAGATTGAAAAAATAAAATGATACGGATCATTATGACAACAGTGTTATATGCTCATCTCTTTTTTCTTATGTTAGTTTATTTTTCATGTTAGATACTGTCTTTTTTCTTTGCGCTACAGCTTACACTACCTTACCGATTTTAAAAACTGAAATGCCATCTACCCACCAGAATAATAACTTATTTTCGGATCTTTAAAATAGATCCAGATACTGTGCAGGATCCCAAGTTGTTGTTGTATTACGTGTTAAAACATGGTGCTGATCCAGATCAGTAGATAATAAAACGTGGCTAATATCTGTGTCAATGCGTTTTTTTTTTAAATCTTTGGTTTCAATTCGTTGACTTGTTGATCTATGACGGTCACTGACCACATTCGAAGACCTTAAGCGTTGACGGTGTTATCTTATTTTTATGTTGACGATTACACAACGTTAAAATGTTTAATCAGTCAAGCTTTTATCTGTCAAATTCTGTTGAAGCATGTCTATGATATTTATAGACTAAAAAATGTCTACAAAATTCAAAATTTTTGATTATATCTTTTTTTTTGTTCGGGAGAAATGCGTTGTTAGGGCTTTTGGATGACATTTGGAACGAAATATTTAATATACGTCAAAATATAGCTTGTTATCTATATGTCAAGCTATGAACTGTCTGATTCCATTGAAGGATGAAATACGATGTCAATGGATTAACCGCAGAGTACTAAGATCCGGTTAAAAATTCAGCTGTGTCAACGTTGAGAACCAGTTAACACGTTGACGAGCATTCTGGCAATGTGTCCTAACTTTTTTGACAGGGTGATTACACGATCATACAAAATAATGAACGCTATCTCCTAAAAATTCATGTCAACGCGAGTGTTCACGCAGCAATCGTCAGCGCATTGACAGTGTTTTGATTTGCCGATCAGACACCTTGACAGCTTTGGGACGTCATTTTGTCAGATAGTTAACCCGTTTAATTATTGTATCATAAATAAAAATGACAATATAACAAGCATTATAAATTAAATCAGCAACATACGTACTAGACTTTATGAAGAAATTTCCTTCGTAAAAATATCCCCATAAAAAAAAAATTAAAAAGTCTTCTGATTAATGTTATACCAGATCTGCAATTATTATTTACATTCATATATTGATTTTATTTTTCGGAAAATGATAATAATCGTAAAATTTACTTAACAAATATAATTATATTGATATATAAAGGTTAAAACATAAATTCTTAGATGCACCATACAATGGACGGACTTGATATGTTGGATCCAACGGGTTCAATGACAACATTAACGCCTATGTCTGAAACACCAATAACACCTACACACCATCAACTCCATGGATCTTACCACGGCATGAACCATATGATGGGTCATCATCATGCGGGACCTTTAGGTGGACATACACCGGGTAGGAATTATGGTAAACAATTAATTCATGGACAGTCAAGCTGTATTATATGTATTATGCCTTGTTTATTTTATTTATTTTTTTTGTTGTTTTGTTTCGTTTTGTGAAATTACATTTTAATAGGACATCATGGTCATCCGAGTGCTCATCATCCTGCAATGGCTGCAGCAGTTGCTGCTGCTGGCTTACATCCTGACACAGATACTGATCCTAGGGAATTGGAAGCTTTTGCAGAGCGATTCAAACAAAGGCGGATAAAATTAGGTATCGTAAAATTTGGTTCTGATTAATTAAATTCTTATTTTTTTTATGTTTAAATTGAATTAAATTTATTTTTTGTTTATTTTTTTTTTTTAATTTAGTTCCAGACTTTTACCAAAAATCTCAATAATTGTCACAAATTGTACTAATTTTTGCTAAAATCCTGTTCTACACTTCAGAAATTGGGTAGAACTTTTGAATAATTTGGCGGAAAAGAGCGGTCACGAAAGAAAATTCCTGAAAATTTCTGTCCCAGAAATTTCCTCAGGCAGAAATTGAAAGGCTTGCGTTATGCCAAAAATGTCACTGTGAATTCAAATATAAAAAAAAATCAAATAAAACTGTTGACTAAGAGTTGCCGAAGTGTTATTTTTTGTTTATTTATTTTTGTTAGATGTGCATTTTTTTTTAATATAAAGCGTGTTCCAAAATGCTCTTTCATTGTTAAGCAGCAGTTTGAAAAACTAATGTCGGTTTGACGGTGATTTTCGGAGAAAATTTAAAAATGGAAATGTCATTCGCTTTCGATTTCGAAAATAAGGCAAATGTAAAACGAAAGAGGCGAAAGCGAAAGCAGTAATACCAAACTTCATTTTCGCCAACTAAAACTATTCGCTTCGTATTCCCTAATCAGGCCACAATTTTTCTTTTATAATAGAATTTTCATTCTCCCTCAGCAAAATTTGACAGCATGCTAATTTTTGCCCAAAAAATAAATCTCAAAGGAATTTGAAACCGGCGGGCGGCGCGGCGGCGCCCTGTAAGTACTTTTTTAATAGTCAGGCCATTGAAATGTTGCAAAATTTTGCTCGTGCCTTGCGTTAAGTAATGACAAGGTTTTATTTGTTTAATGTATACAAAGTATTCGTTATATCTGAAGAACCACCTCAGTTTGGTAGAAAATTTAATTTTCTAAAATTTCTCACCGAGAAATCGAAAATTAAAAAGTTATAGTAAAAAAATATACAAACGTTTTGTCATTTAATCATTCAAACGAAGTTAAATAATTTTTTTTTGAAAACGGTCGCATGCTTTTAGCTTCAACTTTGTTGTTGTTTTAAAAATTATTTAAATGTTGTCATGAATTTATATACTTCTGTTCCTTTACTTCCACAAAGATACCGATTTCTTTCACAGTTCTATCAAAGTTCAAATACAAATATAAAATTGCAGTAAAACTGGTAGAAATTTGGAGAAGTAAACGAACAGATCTTATAAAAATTAAACAATGACCGCGTTCGAGTGATAGGCCGATAGGGTATCTAAGATCGTTTTGCATCGGATATGTTTTCCAACGACCAAAACCGGATTGAAAAGGTTTGATTTTAAAAGTCAAAACATCTGACAACATAAACAAATTACGGGGCCAACAAGTAAATGATTTTGTAATTTTAAAAAAGTATTTTATATTTTATTTTGTTCGGTAAAAATCTAAATCTATGTAAAAAAAAACAAAAACTAGAAATCCCACGTGTTCTTTAATCCATTGCCTCAGAAAGTGAGAGACTAGACAGCTGAAAATCAGCTGACACGTATTTCAAATGTTAGCTGTTTTTTTCACAAAAATGCGAAAATTTTAAGATACCTTTCAGATTTTTTTTTGGAAAACATCTGGTTTATTCATCAGCTGTTTTTTCTTATAGGATTACAACAACACCAACCAATCCAGATCGCTTTTTAATTTTACTCGAACGCGACCAATGTTTATGCTCTTTGACGTTCAATGAATAGCTGATTCAATTATAAACAGCATTTATCGAAATGATGAAAGGGGTATTCAGGCAAGTTTTTGTGAAAACTTAAGCTAAGTACAGACGATTGTCAGAATTAAAAATTGTCCGTTCACACGATTGGTAAACTTCATCCCATAGTCTGACAATTTGATTGTCAGCTCTTGTCTTACAATTTTCGGACAATAATATATCTGACAAAATTGTCAGCTTAAAAATATTCTGTTCAAACGGTTGGCAGATCTATACAAAAAATTGATTGATTGTTAACATCTTTTGGGGGGAGGCATCATTACTTCGGGGAGGTTCTGCAGCATTCCCATCGATTTCCTCTGCATTTAATAAAGAATCTTTTTCTTCTGTGATCGATTGTTGCTCCTTTTCATCATCGGGTTCTTAAAGAATTGGTGAACTTCCGTTTTCCATGGTAACATTTTCGACCATTGATGCCTTCATTGTTCGATTTTTGTATCTATTTTTAGTCAGAACTGCGACACAAATTCAACACCAAACTAAAAAGAATTAAGTATATAAGCATAAGCACTTAATTTATTCCGAATAAAACTACACAACACAAGTAATTGATATAAAATACAATTGAATTGAGTTGGGTTTCATTGACATTTCGGACAGTGAAGAAATTTTCGTCTGACAATTACCTGACAATGTAATTTCTGACAATATTGTCAGACAAAATTGTGCGTTCAGACGATTGTAAGATATTTGGGACAGTTTTTTCACTGACAGATCTGACAATATTGTAAGATCTGACAATCGTCTGTACTTAGCTTTAGGATTTTCTCTTGCGAGTGAATGGCTTTTTCAGTTTTGCAAATTGTAAGATATTGCAAGAAAAAATACAGTATCTACATGCAAAATAAACAAACATAAGGAAAAAAGGGATGAGCATAAAGCACTATTTTCATTAGGATCCCCATCGTTTTTTTTAACGAGGTGAATCATATGGGTTATTTGCGATGATAAAACGCGGCAATATTAGCCTACAATTTGAACTACCTTACCATTTGCAAAACTGAAAAAGCCATCTAGCAACCAGAGCAAAAACTTATTTCTAGATTTATAAGGGAAACTCCGATAGAAACCTAGATCCAATGTTGTTTTTTTTGAATTATGTGTTAAAAGATAAACGTTTTCTTAAAGAGGGTCACATAATGTACCTACACATTTTGCAAAGAGAATATTTAATAACCCTCATTATTTAGGATTTATACCCGTAAAACTGACATTTTCGTCATTTTACTTTGGCGATATTTTCTAAACAATCAGTGGAGGGAAGAAAAGTGCTACAACCCTACTGTTTAAAAATTATATGCGAAAACCGATATTTTTGAAATTTGACCTTGAATAATTTTTTATGCGTAAAATTTTTTTTCGAAGTAAATTTTTAAAATATACGTAGTATTTCTTATGCCAAAGTTTAAAGATTTTTACTTGGATTTTCCGCAGTTTTGTCTTGGTTTGCATTTTTTCCTGGACTATAACGACTCTTCCATTTTAAGTTATCATATATGTATTAATATCTGACTTAATTCTCTTGTATAATTTTTTTTTTTTCATCATTTTAATTTTGACTTTGATTTAACAAGAGGTTATTAATATTTTTAATTACTAGTCTAACTATAAATATTATTTTTATTTCTATTAAGGTGTTACACAAGCGGATGTCGGAAAAGCTTTAGCCAATTTAAAATTACCTGGAGTTGGAGCGCTATCACAAAGTACAATTTGTCGCTTCGAGAGTTTAACTCTGTCTCATAACAATATGATAGCATTAAAGCCAATACTTCAAGCGTGGTTAGAAGAAGCGGAGGCGCAAGCGAAAAACAAACGAAGAGATCCAGATGCGCCGAGCGTATTACCTGCTGGCGAGAAAAAAAGGTAGACAACGTTTCAATTCGAATTCGAGCAAAAACATATATTTTGTTATCAAAGTTATAAATTTTGCCCGAGTTTGTGTTGTTGTTGTTGTTGTTTTTATTCAGTTATCTATATCGAGTCTTTTTTCAAGAAAAAGGACTTCCATTGCTGCACCTGAAAAACGCTCCCTTGAAGCATATTTTGCCGTCCAACCAAGGCCTTCTGGTGAGAAGATAGCTGCCATCGCTGAAAAGTTGGATCTGAAGAAGAATGTGGTACGAGTCTGGTTCTGCAATCAAAGGCAAAAACAAAAACGTATGAAATTCGCTGCACAGCACTGACAATCAAATAATACAGCCACACAATTAGGTATAGTTAGTAGTGTTACGGCATCTATGACCGGCCCTGGACCTGCTGGAGTCACTGGTTTTGGTTACTGATAGTAGCTTACATCCCACACATCCTCACAGCAGTACACTGAACGCCATCAACCAAATGGACACTATCAACAACAACACAGCTTCGACGCCGCTGACGGCATACTGATCCAAAGATAAAGTGGACAAAAGTGGACAAAATTGGACAAAATACTGACAAGAACTGCCCCTGCCCCATATTCGCCATCATCATATAATTATTACAAATTGTTTTTTTTTTTTTAATTTATCTTTTTTTTGTTAAGTTTAAATTATTTGTGTAAGTGAAAGGCATCACATCGCATAGCATCGGAAATTTTATACAGTGAGGTGCATTTAAAACATTTTTGTTTTGAGGCAAATTTGCGTTCCTATAATAATGAAGTACATTTATACCAAAAACAAACAGAATACAAAAAAAAAAAAATGTAAAAAAATTGTATCTGGTTAAAAGATTTGATGAAGTTATATAATTTTTGTATAAATTTTGTAGTTTAAAATAAAACCTTAGTTAAAAGTTCTTTAAAAAAGGCTCTAAATCTTTTTTGAGAACATGTAAAATATTATTTTTTACTTGGTTAGCTTTTTTGTTTTTTATTTTTTACAAAAAAAAAAAAAAAATATATAAGAAAATGTGCAATAGGCAATAAACTATAACGAACACTAAAATTCGTTTATTTTTTATTGATTTATTTAATTTAATTTGGTAAGTGCTGATAGCTTTTTTAATTAAATGATAAACTAGTAATAGAGTAAATTAATTGCGAAAGAGTTAAAACAAAACAAAAAAAATGTTTGCATTTTGCAAATTCCATGTACATAGTATCCTGTTTCATTGATTCACTAAATGAAAATCATTTTCGGATAAAAACTATTGTGTAAGAATATTTATAAAATAATTAAGACCTGATGGTATATAGAAGATTACATACAAAAATGTATATATAATTATTCTAAGATTTATATATATAATATAAATATATATATAATTAAACGTTCTTGTATATACGACCTTTTCAAATACAAATAAAGTTAGACTAATTTTTTTAGAAGAATATAATTACTTTTTTAATTTGTATCGAATGAAAATAAAAAAAAAAAATAAAAATAATATGGCGTAAATAAAGGGCCCAACTTGACAGTGTGAAATCTTCAAAAAATGTCAGGTAATTTATTTTGAAATTCCTTTGAAAAATTAATCGTTTTTTTTTTTTTGCAGACAATTAACGGAAAAAAAATTGGATTTTATTTATTTTTTCTTTATTTAATTATGTCAGGTGTTTTGAGTGTATGAAGTACTATATGGAATTTTCACAAGGTTAGTTTTTGTTTTCATGTTTTTGTCTTAAATGCCAGCTTGTCCGCAAGAGAAAATTACTTACAGCCTAGTTGGAAAGCAGGCGGTTGGCCTAAAAAATATAATACATTTTGGAGTTTCTTTTTTTCTTAATATTTTATTACAGGTCCAGTCAAATAAGGTCTTTGCGGCGGAATCCGGAGTAGATTTGATGGGTATTTGGACATCTGAAAACAACCAACATTTGAAGTTTAAAGCTAATTGTTATCTGCTAGTTATTAAAAATATGTTATATAATTTTAAGGTTTTATTAAAATGTAAATTTTTTCTTCTTGTTAATTGATTTCCTGATAAAAGAACATTTTTGATTGATAAGTTTTCACTATCTATTGAACATGAGATAACAATGAGAAGTTTTTTCCGCCGGAAGACGGATTATAGATTTTTAGATTTAGATTTTATTTAAACATTTAAATAGGTATACACATTTTAACAAAATCAATTTAAGCATGGCTATGCCGTCTGCCGATTGACAATAAATAATTTGACGGAAGACGGATTATATATTATATACAATATTATATATTACATACCCTATGGGAATATGCTATAATTTTTACAAATGTCAATTTTACTTTGATATTATTTGTGAAGTGAAGAGATGTAAAATATTCGTTAACAAAACATGAATCACAGTAGGTACACATATTAAAGGTGATATCATTAGCGATTTCATTTTTATTCAGTTCTGCGTATCTATCAAAATCGAGGTATTATGATGGGAAAATGGTAGATCCAGTGCCCCTTTACTTGCCATATTTTAATATTTTTGTTGTTGTTTTTAATGATGCGTGTTGAGTTCCTGTGGGCACTCGAACAGCCATTTTTAATTTTTTGACACTTTCAACTTTGACAACCTGCGCAATATATTACCGTAGATTTGTGTACTTTGAACATGAGTCACTATACTCCCAAGGAACGCGGGATAATTGTTTCGAATTGACATTTGCGGCCATTTGCAAAAATTATAGTAATTTCCGATAGGTTGATGACTTTTGCGCCACCTTGTAGTTGCATAGATATTGCACTCCGAAGAAACAAATGAATATTATTTAATCGTGAGGCGCAATAATACGTTCCAGAATTCTAAAAGATGTATATAGACAAATACACACGACAGCCGCAATCAGTTAGCAGCACTATTTAAATCAACCGATTGGATTTTTGAGCAAAAAAGTGATTGTTGTTAGCATTGAATGCAATATCTATGTAACTATTTTATCTGTGGTATTTGCCTCATTTGATCAAACAAGTCATAGATATTAAAGATATAAAAAAAACTCCATCTATAAATTAGTTCCTCTTAGGTTAGGTGTCAACCTGTCAATTTATTGCTTGCGATTAGTTGTCAAGTGTGCACCTGGCCTAATAAATTCATGTTGAATGTAAATATTTATGATTTATTTGAAAACAAATCTTACAGTTATATATGTATGTAAGTATATTTAAGTAAAAAGAAGTTAGAAATTTTTATAAAATTTGATTAAAAACGAAAATAAAAAATATATACAAAAATTGGCAACACTTTTGATACCTAATTTTTAAAATTTTTTGAAATTTGTTGACTATATAATTTATTAAAATCTTTTCAGCTAAGTATTTACCAAAGAAGAATGGAAAAATTGAGTTCACCCACAAATAAAATTAATTAAGCCATATTTACACGACAGACAATTTCTTGTCTTTATGTAGTTTTAATGGGCTAAAATCTTTTAGTTATTTTAATCATAGGAGGCATCACAAATCACCATAATTATATAATAAAGTGGCTTATGTCACGTTTAACATCATGGCTTATAAAGTATTCGTTTGGCTATACGTAAGAAGTCTCTGCGAACTCTCTGATTTGGAATGCCAAATGAAAAAGTTTCAAAAACTTGTTTTTATTCTGAATTTTGTGTTTGGAAGTATTTTTGAATTGTCAAATGTGCAGATATCAATTAAGTGGCAAACATTAATTTGGAAGATTTTAAACTTATTTGCGAAGAAAATTGAGAGATTACATTTTGTGGATTATTTTTTTAAAGAAGACTCAGGTTGGTATCGCTTCTGTGCTTCTATTTTTATTTTGTATCTCCATTTCATTTAATTTGAAAGGTTTGGTTTTCTCCTTTTTTTAATAAAATCTTTCTCTTCATTACTTTAAGAAGTTTGGTTTGTTAGCCCGGAATTTTTTTGTTCACTATTTTGTTTCAAAATAGTAAATAAAATAAAATAGTTTGAATTTAATTTCGTAACTTACATATTTTTTCTGTAAATGCACAATCGCAATTCTATAAAAAATAACAAAAAATGACATTCTACTATTTTGACTTTGAAAGTATCCGCATGTGTGCGTGCTTAAGGTTTTGATTATTTCTTCTTTTCAGAAGAAGAACTGTGTTTAAGACCAAACAGATGATTTCAAAAGCATATCTAAGGTAATATATTGCTCTGGTTGTCAAAGTTGAAAGTGTCAAAAATTTAAAAATGGCTGTTCGAGTGCACATAAAAACTCAACACGCATCATTCGAAACAACAACAAAGTATTAAAATGAGACAAGTAAAGGGGTACTGGATCCATCATTTTTCTACTACATAATACCTCGATTTTGACAGATGCGCAGAAGTGAACAAAAATGAAAATGCTAATGATATTACCTTTAATATGTGTACTGTGTTCGAAAGGGTTCTAGACGACAAAACGAAAACGTAATAATGACGTTTTTCGATTGGTCTTCCAGAAGCCTCCTGAACCCCACAAAATGGCAGTTCTTTTTCTCGAAAGAAGAGAAAATATGCTTCTGAATTTGAATTCTGAATAGAGACCAGAAGCACTAACATTCACAAACCTTAAATGTCAATTGTCAATCACAAATAGTTAAATGTAATTTATGCAAACAGAGTTCTCAAAATTTACCAAAGTAAATATCAATTAAATAAATGAATACAAAAATTAGAGTTGAAAATACTTTGTACATAGAATCACTGTAAATATTAGAGATCATTGAATAATATTTGAAGAAAATGTCAGAAAATGAATATAAAAAGAAGAATCTGTTCTTCTGGAGTTCAATATAATTTGGACTGCGAAAGGAGTAAGCCAAGGGAAATATTGGCACAGAATACGGCCTTTATTATGTATATGATTACAATTTTTCACTCTTAATATGTCATTTGTTCATTTGTCAGAGCATAATTATGTAAAAATATCGTACTCTTCCATATTTTCGTCTGCCATGTAACCTGTTGAGTGAAATTATTTTTACTCAAACTCCACAATCGACTATATCTATTTGAAGCGTTCGTTTATCTTCCAGATTACAAATCAAAAAAGACAAAAGTGTAAACACTACGTTCGGCTGTCATTCTGACACTTCGTAGCATTGCTTTAATTACCTCTGTTAGAATAGAAGTAAGGTGATGTATATGATTGGTTAAAGTCAATGATATACTTTGCAGTGTGTGAACATGATTATTACTACAACAAAAAAGATTTGCGTAAGGGTAGGGCTGAAAAACAAAAATATTTAAAAAATTATGTCGTCATATTTTGGGCAATGACACTATTCAGTTAAAATTGACCTGACGCTGTTCACATTAGACTGCTTCCAATGACTTTTTTTGACGTCTCTGTATTCTGTATTTCACTCCTACTTCATGGCGAGAAAGAGATGGGTAAGAAAGCAAGGACTTTTAATTTCTTCTTTTTTAAATTAGTGGATTTTTTTTACGTTTTCTTTTGTGAAATCTCTATCATGTGTTTGTACTTTTTCTTTGGCACTTAAATATGTACTACAAACATTTTCTTTTTGATTTGAAAACATATTTTATAATAAAATAATAATTTTGTGACAAACAAATTTCTATTTAATCTTTAACGGATTTGTGTTTTGTTTTAACGACTGCTGAACGTGAGAGTGAGTTGATGGTGTTCACATTAGTTTGTATTTGAACAATAGATGTCGAATTCATGTTCTCGGAGGAGAAAGTCCAATGTCAATTATGTCTCATTCGTCATAAATTTTAATAGCTGTCTATTTGACAGTGAATATATGTAGTAGAGCGCTAAAAAGCAAACACACATATTAACTTGTTTTTAAAATTTAACGTTGTTTTTATCTAAACATGTGTTAAAATATTGGTTATTGGTAAGGTCCACAGAAAAATATTTGATGTAACTGTTGTTACATAGGCCATTGCACAAGCACCTTTTTCGTGTGCATTAATATTTTGATAATTAACAATAAATTGAGACAAACTTCAAGAAATAATAATAATTTGCTCATTTGTTTAGGCATGATTTAAAGTAAGTATATATAATTAAACAAACATCACCAATATTTCAGCAATTTCTGCACTTAGTGCAATTATAATGTGAATGGGGTATGGTATTTGTTTCGCAAGAATTGTCTGCCAAACTAACTTTTCAAAGGGGTTCACTTCGTCCGTTTTTCGTTTCGCATTTTACGTTTTGCAAATTACGTTTCGTTTCTTTAAACGATGTGAGTGAATTTTGAATTTTGTTGTTTCGCTGTTTTTTTTTTAAATTAAATAGCAAAATAATTGAAAGGCATGTAAAAAAACGAAACATATAAATTCAGCATAGTGAATTTAAAAAAAATTGAATAAGCCACAAAAGAACATAAATGCTCATTTATTGTTAAGAACTGAATTTCTAGCAGTAAAATGTGAAAAAACTACAAATTGCCAAATGATTTTTTCATAAGGAATCTTTATATGAACTATTACACAAGCCTATATGATGACCCAACGTAGCCGGCATTATCAATTTTAACAATCGATTCAAAATTGAAATTTTAAGCTGATTTCTATTTTTACGTTATCTCTGGATGAGTGCTTTGCACAGTATTAATTAATGAGGAAAATTTCGGATTTTTTTGCCATATTTCAAAGAAAGTCGAGTTAAAAGACTGCGACAACTTGAAGCAATATTAAAAGCAACGATTGACAACAAAGTTCAAATGAACATTTAAGCTAAAGATATTTTAAATGAAATTAATATATGTAGGTATTTAATCAAACTTCTGCTGTTGTTAGTTTCAAACCATTGTCATTTTTAAACTATTTTGTTTCACACTTCTTATTTGAGTTATATCCAAATTTATTAACGGCATTTAAGATACTTAATATATGGGCTACTTTTTTATTTAATTAAATCCACTATATAATAAACAAAAAAAAAATTGCCTTTAAGTCTTGTTTACTGTCATAGTAAATCCAGATCTCACTGGGTATCATCCCATGGTACATTCGTCAAACTTTTAATAAAGGCGCCTGCCTGGCGTTTGTTCGTTCATCAGAACTAAACAAACCCTTAAAATTTTATCCAAATCGTTAGAACCGTTCCCAAAAACCAAGAAATGATAAAAAACTCCCTGCCAATGTCATCCAAATCATTAGAGCCGTTCCCAAACACCAAGAAATAATAAAAGTAGGCGTGGCAGTCGGCGGATTTTCCCAAAACTATTTTCTAAAAGTTTTTCTCTTTCATCATACCTCTCGCTATAAATTTCTTCCAAATCGTTAAAACCATTTCGGAAAACCAAGAACCAATAAAAGTAGGCGTGATAGTAGGCGGATTTTCCTAAAAATATTTACTGAATTTTATTCTTGTTCAGCAAAACACTCTGCAGCAATTTCATCCAAATCGTAAGAGCCATTATCCAGAACCCGTTTTCTGAAAAAATTGGACGTGGTAGTTGGCGGTTTTAATTTAAAAAATTTTTCGTCGTTGATTTGTACAAATTCTACAAATTTCATCCAAATCGTTAGAGCCGTTTCCGAAAAACTAAGAAATAAGTAAAGAGGGCGTGGCATAAGACTGATTTCACTTAATATCATTTTTAAAAGTAAAGTTTTTCTTATTGTTTATAGAAATAAACTGTGAAAATTTCATCCAAATTGTTGGAGACGTTTTCTAGAAACCAATTACAGTAAAACCCGCTTAAGAGAAAAACCCGCTTAGCTGAAACAAGTCTTTCATCCCCGAGCATTTTTCGACCAATCACCTATAAAACACTCCGCTTAAGTGAAACTCGCTTAAGTGAAAAACCCGTTTTCACCACAAAAATGACATTTAAATTTCTGTATGTCACAACCATTTATTCTCGTTTTGTAAACAAATCGCTATTTGGATTTTATTTAATTTTTTTTAGGCAACTCCAAAAGATAAATTCAATTTTTTTCTAGCTCTAAATTTCCGCTGAATGGAATGTTTAAATCCGCTTAAGTGAAATTTTTTTCACTTATCCGGACTCCGCTTAAGTGCAATTTTTTTTCACTTAAGCGGGGTTCGGTTAAGTGCAAACCCGCTTAAGTGAAAGAAATACTGTGACATTTTGCCGTTTCTCTTAAGCGGGTTTTACTGTATATATATGTACAATAATTGCTCGTTTAAAGCAATAAGATAACTTTGCCTGTAAGTGCTGCATTAGGAAGCTTAAGCATATGAAAACCTATCCTCGTTCAACAAGGAAGCAAGAGTTATTAACTGATCTTTCAAATAAAAAAGATATGCTTAATTGCATTGAAGATGAAGAAATCGTGTTGAAATATTATATGTATTATTTATTACTTGCTTACTAAACAACTATGATATTTTATTATTATATCAAAGTATACTGTCTAGTTTTATTCATTTATATAAATTGTTTTATATTATTTTTCGTTTAAACTTCCTAATAAATACTACGTTTTATTAAATTGGTTTTTTTCCTATCGGCAAAATCTCAACAGGTTATGGGCCCAGGATACCGCAATTAGAATTTAATAAAACGAATATTTTAAGATATTTTCTAAGTGTTTTTTTTTTTTTTTTGCTATTAGCATTTCTTGCGATTTTATGTTCAATTCAATTGAAACTGCATTTGTTGCGCAAAAAAATAATTTGAAAGAAGAAAATTATCGTTGGAAAATATTTTAAAATATGTCCAATCAAGAATCGATTGAAAAACTTCGTGATGGCGAGAACTTTCACACATGGAAATTTGCCATGCAGAACATTCTTGTTTTCAACGATTTGGAAGGAACGATTGCAGATTTAGTAACGGAAAAAGATGCAGCTAAAGCTAAAATTGTTTTATCTGTTAATGAATCGCTTTATGTGCATATCCAAAATGTAACAACTGCATCTGCAATTTGGAAGAAACTACAGTGTCTGTACGAAGATAATGGACTCACGAGGAAGATCGCACTTTTGCGAAAACTAATCACGGTACGTTTGGAGAGCTGTGAATAGTGTGAATGGATGACGGACTATTTAAATCAAATCTTCAGTACGGCAAATAAATTGGCAAACATCCAATTTCTCCGGAAAGGTTAGGTGCCATATTGCTAGATGGCCTTAGTGGCGATTTCAAACAGTTTATCATGGGAATCGAAAGCAGTGGTACACATATAACCGGAGAGGTGATCAAAGCTAAATCACTAGACTTTGATTATAAAATAAAGACTGAAAATGCATTTTTTGGAGGAAATAAGAAGTCGTTTAACGGTTCTACTTTAAAAGGAAATGTTAAATGCTACGAGTGTAGAAAGAAAGGGCAAATTGTCCAAACAAAAAGAAGCATAAGTGAAATAGTACAGAGCAGTATTTTAGTTTTGAAATTTTTTGCAAACATTTTTGTCGAAAGCCTTTGATTTTTATTAATTAAAATCCTCTGAAAATGTAGATGCTGTCGTTTTCTTCTTCTTTTTGCAAAAATCAATTTGACGAGGGCGGAATCGCGATAATTTATTTTTACGTACATATATGACATTTGAGCCTAATGTCTAAGTTTGGGAGAAATTTTACTGACACCTTTTGAATTCCAGAAAAAGTACGCATGCTCTGAAGCACGCACGCATGCACACGCGCAGGCACGCAAGCTCAAAAGCTCGCACTGCGGTTCGGTCAATGAAATCTTTATTTATTTTAAAACTTATTTATTCTTTATTTATGTTTGTTTTTTAAATAAAAAAAAATAATAATTATAGAAATAATAATATTGTTCTAGTTTTTTGTACATTTAAAATATTTTAAACTTTTACGAAAAATGTAAGAAGATGACGATTCATGGACGTTTACATTTTTATGAATCGTGGGTGTGTGTGCTGGGAAAGTGGGAACCTTTTTCTAATAAAAAGTCCCAAAACCAAATGAGCCATAATCCCACAAAAATTATTCCAATGCAAATGGTTTTCTAAATTTAAGCTTTTTCAAAATTAGTGGGTTGAGTAGAGTACATTACATACATAACGGGTGATTTTTTAGCTGGTTTGGTTTTGGCAACACTGGTTTTGACAGCTGACGTGTGTTTAGTACCTTGTGTCACTGTCAAACAGCTTCAGTTTGGTTTGCAATTTAACCATGGATCGTCTTACAAATGAACAACGCTTGCAAATTAATGAATTTTACTATCAAAATTCGTGCTCGGTTCGAAATGTTCATTTATCGAAAAATTGTGTTCAGCGATGAGGCTCATTTTTGGTTGAATGGGTACGTAAATAAGCAAAATTGCCGCATTTGGAGTGAAGATCAGCCAGAAGCATTGCAACAGCTACCAATGCATCCCGAAAAAGCCACTGTTTGGTGCGGTTTATGGGCCGGCGGCATTATTGGGCCATATTTCTTCAAAGATGATGCGAATCGCAGCGTTACTGTCAATGGTGAACGCTACCGAGCGATGATAACAAACTTTTTTTTGCCCGAAATGGAAGTTCTTGACTTGCATGATATGTGGTTTCAACAAGACGGTGCCACATGCCACACAGCACGCGAAACAATGGCGCAATTGCGAGGCGAGTTTGGTGAAC